>BGPT01002927.1:2600-30591 GCA_003297045.1 Symbiodinium sp. clade C Y103
GATGTGAAGATGTGAAGATATGAAGATGTG
Source organism: Symbiodinium sp. clade C Y103 (assembly GCA_003297045.1). Lineage (NCBI taxonomy): Eukaryota > Dinophyceae > Suessiales > Symbiodiniaceae > Cladocopium > Cladocopium sp. clade C. The sequence goes on from BGPT01002927.1 coordinate 2,631, forward strand.
AAGTTGTGAAGATGTGAAGATGTGAGGATGTGAAGATGTGAAGATGTGAAGATATGAAGATGTGAAGATGTGAAGTTGTGAAGATGTCAAGATGTGAGGATGTGAAGATGTGAGGATGTGAAGATGTGAAGATGTGAAGATATGAAGATGTATAACAGACCTTCACAGTTAGAAGAACCCTTCGCTCAGACGCTCTCGGGAATAAACCAATTGAAACACAAATGACTCGAACATCTAAAACAACTTTGCGCCAAACAATGTTGCCCCAAAATCACCATTTTCTTTTCCGCGGAAAACTGCGCGCTTAAAAATACAAGATAAAAACTGTTAACAAGCAACCCCAAATTTTGTGGCCACTGCTTTCACACATTTGGGGAACAAATATGGCAATAGGTTTTTGATGTGGTCAGTGAAACAGTTGCTCGCAACACATCGAAGGCAAAACCTTTTCGGAAAACAAAATCCAACACAAAAACCAAACAGCAATCTCAATTCCTTTAGCCAACAGTCTTCCACCCTTGTTTGACCAACTATGTTCGTTTTTTTTGATTGTCTTGTGCGCTTTACAAACAAGCAAAATATAACGTCCTGTCCCAGCCCGTTCAAGCACCAGTACATCGCTGCATCACTGCATCGCTTATATGGAACCCAGAACCTTGCCCGAATTGTTAACAGCTGGGCGGTGGGTCAACAGTCAACTCTTCTCACGAAAAGTGCAACCTGCCTCTGAACCGACAATTGTTTTTCAACACGATGTTTGCCCCCTGAAACCATTTTGTTTTCCGATTGCACCGGGCGAAAAAAACAATTTGTTTTACACAAAGAACCTGTATGCTGAACAAGGAAGGTTTTCTTTAAAATCCGACAGTTGAATTTTGCGACCTTTGCTCGGAAATGTTGCGGCATGCCAAGAAGCGAAAACATGCCCGCCCGACAACGTTTCAAACACTACTGGGAGTAGATGGGTTTGGAAGTTTTGGGTGAATGTCTCAACAGTTCTGCGCTTAGGTTTGTTTCATCCGCGTTTTTCTCGCATTCTGTTTCGATGTGAACCATGCTGAATGCCAATGCGTGTGCTTCAATTCATTGTTTTGGTTTCGCGTCGTGAGAGGCGCAGACGACGCAAATAGGCTTAGAATATTTTTACCCACAAAGTACCTGAACACCAACTGCTGCATTTAAATGTCGGGGCACTTGCCGGGAAACCCCCCACATTTACCAATGGTGGGGGAGGATTGAAAAAACGTAGTACCTTCGAAAAACGCGACGTTCTTAAATAAATATTCTCAAAATCACTTGCCAAAGTTCCGTCCAAAAAATGGTTCCCGATATGCATTTTCAACATTTCCAATTTCATCCTCATCCTCATCGTCTTCATCCTCCTCCTCATCCTCATCCTTGTGCTCATCCTCATCCTCGTGCTCATCCTCATCATCCTCATCATCTTGAAGATGCACAACACCATCACATGTACCATTGTATATGTAGGTGTGTGGATGCAAGAGCGGACACCTACACATGTACAATAATGTAATGCAAGCGAGAACATCTGTCATCTACAACTGTACGTGGTCAAATGTAAACATATAGAATGAAAACATCCACCTGTACCGTTGTGCAGGTGCGCAAATGCAGGCTGAAACAACCACACATGTGCAATTGTGTGAATACGGGTGCGTGGATGCCGGTGCATGGGCCTCCGTGGAAAACACATACACATCTTGAGTTGTTTACACCTGTTGCGATGGGGCGGCAATTAGGGGCGGATCGATCTGTCTTAAACGAAGCGAATATCGATCGTAGCAAACTGCGAATTTTATTGAGTTTCTGTAACATCGTTATCAATCATTACAAGAACCGAAGTGAAATTGAAATTTTGTTTGCCCTCCGAGACCCCGCTGGTTCTATGTCGGTAGCAGCGCAACGAAGAAAAATTGCGATTTGGCTTGTACTTGCTGAATGAAACGGGCCTCGATCGTCAAAATCGCGGTGACAGTGCTATTCAGCCAGTGCTTAGTGAACCTGTCCCGCACGAAACGGGTGTCGAGCGGCACACTTTCTAAAAAAATGTTTCCTTATGTGGGTCCCCAAATTTATGTGTATATCTGTATATCTATGTATCAGTGTATTATTACTGTGGAAAGGGACTCTGTGGGTTAAAAATGTGTGTAGAAACATCTGTGAGTAGAAACGTTTGTGTCAAAAACATGTTTTTGTAAAAACACCTGCGTGTCAAAACGAGTTTGTGCAATTTTTTCTATGTGTGTAACAACTTTCAACCTTTTGTGTGTGTAACAATTTTCTCTGTGTAAAACCGTTTTGTGTGAAAGAAAATGTGGATGAAAAAAAATTAGTGTGTGAGAACCTCTGTGCGTAAAAGTGCCTGCGCGTCAATGCATTTTGGTGTAGGTGCTTCTATGCGTGACAGGTTTTGTGGGTAAAAATATTTGCGTGTCAAGTGTTGGTGTGGACAATTTTTGTGCGTCAAACATTTTTGTGTGTAAACACTTTTGTATATAAAATCTCGGTTTATAACAGTGTTTTTTGTGTGTCATGTTTTGGTTTACATCATTTTCATCATCATCATCATCATCAGTATCATTTTCATCATCATCATCATCATCATCACCATCATCTGCAGCTCAATTTGCTACGGTTTTGTGCCGTGCGGACCAACAAAAATGTGGGTTAGCAATCGCCCTGTTCGTCCTGCGTTTGTTTGAATTAATGACTCGCGCCGTGTGGGTTTCCCAAAAAAAATCCGTAGTGAGTGGGGCTTTGTAATCACGTGGAGAACTGACAGCGGAGCATGGAGACGGAGTCCACTTGCAAAATTTTGTAGAGCCTTTTCCCCGCACAGGCCTTTTGAACTGTTTCCACAGGCGATACGTGCTTCCTATCAGCCAGTAATGTTCAGTCAGCAACGTTTCCTACAATTGGGACATGTTTCCCCTGAACATATGTTCGTCAATTATGAAATGCGTGTTCAAAATCCATGGAGGCCCCCCGACAACATCCGAGACGCTGCCATGGATGAGGGGAAACTGAAATTTTGTTGCCCCGAAAGAAGTGCACACTCGCAACCGGAGTACGTCTTCCGAGTGGGTGAAGGGCGGCTCGAAAAATCAAAGCAACAACTCCGCCGCCCAACCACTCCGGCAGAGTGGGTGGAGAAACCAGACGGACAATCCACCAGAGCGGCTGCACCAGCCACTCAGGTACTCGCTGGCGCTGACTGGATGGAGCAGCGGCTCAGATATTTAGACGAGTTGCTGCAACCGTCACGCGGCCACCCAGCCACCCAACCACTCAGCCGCTCCCTTTCCTAACCCCACCCCCACCCTTAGCCCCTCACCCGTTTCTAACCTCCCAACCGCCCGTCACTTGCAACTCCACGCCTGGGCTGGCATCACGCACTGAGCCACTCAGCCAGTTTAGCCGCCGTGAGCGACTGCACAAGCCATTGAGCACCTTTTGGCGGCGGTGAACACCTCGCCCTGTAAGAAAACATGGTGGTCCATTTTTTTTGGTAAAGATCGAACCAAGGACCAAGAGCTAGTAGAGCGGAAGGCTGGTGGCCGACAGCTGTGTATGCAATGCCGACTGGTGGGCAATGCCAAAACCCCAAACTCCCATTGGCTAATAACCAAGACCGAGTGGACATGGGTGCGACTGTGCGCGACCGTGTGAGTCAAGGCCAACATAGGTTGGAATCAGTTCGACACCATGGGTTCAGGGCAAAAAGGGAACGACCAATCGCCTATGTGCGCGGGCCGAGCATGTCAAACCAGCGAGGCAGCGTCCTCGGAGAGATGTCCATGCAAGACGCGACCTCTTTAGTTGCAAGGCTACGGACCGTCCACATGTGAGCAAGAGAACCCACCACCAGTAGCAAACAGCATATCGAACCGCGAAATGTCTGAAAGGAAACGACGGGTGTTAACTGAAATGCTTCTGTTACCATGAAGCGCGTGTGTTTCCGAACCCCGCGGGAAACATGGGGCCTTGACCGCAATTCGTCGGCCGCGTTTGGCTGGAAACCTCTCGGCCCTTTGGCCCGGAGCACGACATGTATGGTCAGGGTTTTGTGCCAGTTTACAAAAGTGCAAATGGTTCAGTTAACGTCATCACCGCTATGGTGTTGCTGGATGAGTGGCTCACTCAGCCACTCGGAGCGGTTTACTGGCTGAATTGTTGCTGGTCAAAAGCTGCATCTGTGCGCGCTGAAATGCTTGGTCAAACGAGCCGTCGACGTGACGCAAATGAAATGGAGGATTCACGCGGTAAATTTTTCAACAAGGGCGCGCCATCGTTGGCACGCTTGTCCCTGCATCGTTTGGCAGTCTTGTCGCTGCATCGCCCTTACGCCTCTCTGAAGAAGAGAGCCGACAAACGATTAGGCGCCGTCTGGTATGCAGGTGCCAAAGAACCTTAACATTTTACCCGGCCCCACCCCAACCCCACCCCCACCCCAACCCGATCCCCGTGTTGTCGGACGTTAACATCTCACCCGATGCCACCCTTACCCTATCTCTGTTTTCTTCAATGTGCAAATGTGAGTGCCAAGTGGTGCATTTTGAAATCTATTTGGCGCAACCCCTCCAGCGTTGTGAAAGTTTTTGAAATGGAAGTGAACAATGTTAGATTTTTAACGAATGTCTGAGAGCCCTGAGTGAGTCACCAGGGAGTGCAAAGTTGGAAATGTGGGAGGGTGAAGTGAGTTGGCAGCCATCCTTACAAAAAAATCGAAACTGGAAACCAGCGTCGTGACATGAATGCAATCGGGGACACCCGAGGTAGGATGTCCATTAATTTGTTTGACCTTGAAAGTGCCCAACTGCTTTTCATTTTGGCTGATGTGCTGCTTTCCGTGGCCAAGAAAAATTAGTATGATGATTCATTACCGATTCGCCGAAACCATCGATGTGCACACAATACCAAACAAAATCAGTGTCGAGGAGCGTCTTCAACAAACACCAACGATTCCCAATGATAACCACAACGGTTCCAACCTGCATTGTTTTGCATCCACCAGTGGCGTTTGCTGGCAAACCACGATGTTGCAAATTCAAACGATGCATGGTTGTTCCGAAATGCAATGTCGACTTGTATCGATTTCACCCGCCCATGTCGAATGACTGAAACCGGCTACCCATCCACAGAGTAATTTTCGATAACGTATCTGCAATTATCTGGAACCACTGCTATGTATTTCAGTCATGGAAATGTGCGAACGCCTAATCGCAGCGTTACATGTCATCTGAGCGGCGTGTAATCAAGAACTTGCCAAATGATGCTGGAAAAAACAATGCATTTCGCCACGTCAGGTCAAGCAATTGATTCTGGGCCATGTGCCGTTTCACATTAACGATGCCATTTTTTATTTTCCAATCGCCAGACGGTGAACTTGGCAAACAACATCAAACAACATCACGGGAGATAAATTGTCCATTATTATCTTTTATTCGCAAGAGTGTGCGGTTCATCCTGCATGCCCGTGGTCAGACCGTTTTGGGCGCAGGAACTTGGAAAAAATTGGTAAATATGCGACACATGCCAGCTGTTCTTCGAAAAGTTTGGACACATCAAAACTGTACGATTTTTTCACCTCCCTTGGTGCCACCCGTGCCCTTTTTGACATGAAGTGGACGAACAATGGACCGTGCACAGTTGGAAACAAAAAAGGTTTTATGTATAAAGTCCTGCGTTTTGTAGGGGCTGAACCTGCTAAGCAAATACGGCCATTTCAACTCCTTGATGACAACCACCTCTGCCATCAGAGACAAGTTGTTCGCCCAGTGACAATTTCAAACATTTTGTGGTTCCACCCCGCCACGTTTCGTCGGGCAAACGAACGTGATTATCACAGACGCTGATTTCCAGCAAAGTTTCTTAAATGGAATTTTTTTCATATGGATCATGAGCGCACATCATCCCTCAAATTAGCCCGGTTTCCTGCGCATGGATCCTCCTACCTACAATTTGTTCTTGTGATAACCCCCGCTCTACACACCCTCGTTCCTGTTGACCGTGAACCGTTCCAATGCCCCGCGTTCATTCCGTCACGTGGTAGTTGCGGCATCCTTTTTTTTGAGCTTAATCACCTGACAAAAATGCACGTAAAACCGAGCGACCACTTGTTGGCAGTTTGATTTTGAACAATTGTTGATTTGTAAACGTGTCTTTGGATGGAATTGTGTCCAGCGCAGGGAAAGATTTATGCCTTGCTGACAAATGATGCAACAAAAATCATAAAGATCAAGTCCCCCTACCCAAAACTCAGCAATTAATTTAGCAATTGCACAAATGGGCGCTTTTATCTGTTCACACAAGGGGCTGCAAACATGTGTGGGGAGGCAGTAGTTGCAAAGGCAATAGTTTGGTTGCTATCAGGGGTGGGAACTTCCTGAAAAGGATTTGTTTGGCAAACAATGTTTCCACCAAATGCATGGTTTGTTCCAAAGCCTCGCGCGCAGGCTCCCCGATCTCAACTTTTGTTCTGTCAACTGTGTCCTCGGTAAGGCTGTTTCACCCCTTGCTGTTGAAAGTGTTGCTCTAGTTGCCGGATGGCCAGATTTAGCCCTAGTTGCATTAGTCACACAAACCTTTCCCGGCAGGAAACGGCCGCTGTTTTTCCTTTGCTTGTTTGCATATACGAGCAAGTGAAAAAAATAAACGCTCTTGAACTTGAACACCCTATTTCTGGCCATCCATAGTTTTCACGTGAGGCACACGCGATGTTAAAATTATTGTCGTGTTCCGTTTCCTCTGTCGATTTTGTGCGGTCAATGTATCACTATTCTGTTACGCTTTGGCGCACATCGATATTCCAGTTCGTGCATTCCATTCGCGATTTCTTCCCGCATACCGAGTCGTAATGTGGCAATGGTGGCAGGGAACATTTTAAGTCAATTTTGGGGTGCTAACTCGGAATTTTGTGCCTTTGATCTTAAATTGGCGTCATTGTCCACAATCATTGTCCACAATCATTGTCCACAATCATTGTCCACATCAATATTGTGCTCCACAATTTTCCCGAAGGTTCCTTTACAATGACAATTCAAATCCTGCCAATTTGCCTTCGTTTTTTTTGTTCAGCCTTTTTTTTACGTTTTTTTTTGGGCACCGCATATTTGCACCACAATTCTGAAACTTTGGATCCCGGCGTCTGCGGCGTTCAGTTTGGTATTGCATTCTTGTATCACTTTATTTCAATTTTGTTTTGGGTCATGTCAACGGCATGCATGGCATTTACCTCCCAGCGCCTAACTACTGATACGAAACACATTTTAAAAATAGTACTTGAATGTGAGGATGTCAAACAAACCCCATCTTGATCCCCACGTGCTACACAAAAATTTTTGAAGGCGAGGCATACAACTTTGCTGGGGTTGTGTGCTGGCAGACTTTGAAACGGCAAGCGTGCACGTATCATTTCGAGCCGATACATCCGATACCTGTGTGAGGCCACCGCCACATGTGCCAACAAAGTAGCCCTAATTCCAAAGCAATTGCAAATTCAAGATGCCGCTGGGTTTGTCACCCCGACTAGGCTTCCACACGGTCGTCTGCCATGAGCTGATTCTGAACATTTTTGGCGGGGAGTATGGTATATGATGACGTTGTCCTTGCCGCGTACTTGGGTTTTCTGCGCAGTGCACTGGTGAATTGTTTTCCGCCGCGGCTCGGCCACAAGGAGACAAGTGCATGAAAACCGGTCAATCTAGCAAATTCCGGCCACCTCGGGGCCAGAAAGTGTCCGAAATGGTGGAATGGAGCAAGCCAGCTGCAAAACAAAACACGCGCAGCAGGCAAACACTCTAGAAAAACACAACCCCGCCAACCTGCAGTGACGCAAACCGATTAATCGAGCATTCTGTAACATAACGCGCAAGGTTTCCAGAGGGGAACTGCGGGACACACCACAGCATCGCAAGTGCAAGACAAATTTCGAAAAAAAACAAAAACACAATCCTTGCATTATATTTTTCTTACTTTGGTGAAGGGCCAAGGCAGCGACAGTTGCCAGACCTTGGGTGTTCCATCCACATTGCTCTTTGCATTCCATCAGGCCCATTCAACTCCTATGACCACCTACCACCCCCCACACAATTAAATCCACCCAATTCATTCTGGGCAATGTAAGCCATCAATATCATCAATTATCCATCCAACTCTGGTCACCTCATTTATTTCAGCGGCTTCGCGACGAGCACCGTTAGAAGCGGGAAGGGACATCGCGCGGTCATGCATGGCTTTTCGAAGCGGAGGAGTCTGGTGGCTGGGGATTTGGGGCGAAGAACATACTTGACCCAACCTATGCCGAATGGGGGCAAACCCAACCGTACCTGGCTTTGAGTCGGTCCGAACACGAGCCAACGTGGGCCAAACTTGGGTTTAATTTGGGCCCAACTTGGACCAATTGGCAAAAATTTGGAGTTGGTTGGGCCTAACTTGGGTCCAACATGGCGCAAGTTGCGCACGCTTGTGGGCAAGTTGGGTCGAACATGACGCAACTAAGCCTGAGCGGGGGCAGCTGCAGCCCGAGTTGAGCCTAACACAGGCCCGACGTGGGGAACGTGGCTGAGTCCATCGAAGCCACAAAAAGGGAAATAACAATAAAAACGCGAGTTTTGCGTTGAGTCGGCAATGTCGACTTGGACCCGAGCTACCCCAAAAGGGGCCCAGTTTTGGCCCAAGTTGCGCCATGTTGGACCCAATTTGGCTGAAGGTGGGGCCAATAAGTCACGTTGGAAGGAAATTACGGTAAGGCCTTCGCTTTAGAACGCGTCATCGACCATCCTTTAGAACGCGCTTTCACGCATCCCTTTAGAACCCGGGGGATGATCCTCCGTTATTTATGCAACATCTACATATCTTTATCATCACCTAGATCATCTACATCAGTTTCATTTCCATGACATACATCACTGAACCTCCTGCATTTTTGCTTGATTCTTCACAGAATCTACATCATCAACATCATCTTCAGCAACTTCACCAACATCAATTACATCAACGGCATCAAGTTCATCAACGCCACAAACATTTATCACTGAATTTATCACATACACAATTTGTACAAGTTCTCAAACAGTAGTGGTGCCACAGAATTTGTCATATATGAGTTGTGAAGCAACCCCCCGTTCCCCTTCAAAATGGTCCCCGAATGGCTGGTTGTGAAGCAACCCCCCTACCCCCCCAAATAAGACTTAAATGGGTAGTTGAGCATAGGCAGCATAGGGATTCCCAAGAGCAGAAAGAGAGGAGCCAGAGCCATCAGACTGGAATGACATGTCGCAACCTTTGGAAGAAAGTTGAAAGTATGATGCAAGTAGAATGTACCAACCCCCAACTAAAAACTAAATGGTTGGTGTTGAAGCAACCCCCCCTTACCCCCCCAAATAAACCTTAAATGGGTAGTTGAGCATAGGCAGCATAGGGATTCCCAAGAGCAGAAAGAGAGGAGCCAGAGCCATTAGACTGGAATGACATGTCGCAACCTGTGGAAGAAAGTTGAAAGTGTGATGCAAGTAAAATGTTCCGCCCCCCAAAAAAGACTAAATAGCTGGTTGTGAAGCAACCCCCCTTACCACGCAAAAAAAAATTTAACGGTTGGTTGTGAAGCAACCGCCCTTCCTTTCCACAAAACCTTAAATGGTTCCCTTTTTTTGTATTGTTGTTGGTTTTGAAAGAAAGTCGAAAGTATGATGTAAGTAGAATGTTCTTTCCAAAAAAAACTTCAATGGCTGTTTGAGAAGCTGTTTCCTTTCCTCCACTATAAACCCTAAATGGCTACCTTTTTGGTATTTACATCGCTTTACACCACGAAGCCTCCCAAGGTGCTGCGCCTGCCAAATCCCACGATGCCTTGTGTTCGGAAGTGATGTCCCAAAGTGTGTTCTGAAGTGATGCAAAAGGTGGGTGTGTGTGTGTGTGTTCTGAAGTGATGTCTAGAATTGTGTTCTGAAGTGATCCTGTTACCTGAAATTGCCGAGGTGATGCCCAAGTTGATTCCATGTTCTGCCAATGTTGGTCCAAATCAAATCCAATATGGCGCAACTTGGGCCCGCTTGACGACAACTTCGATGTCGATTGGGCCCACTGTTTTCCCAACACGGGGAGCATTGCCGAGCGCGAACTTCCATCAAGGAAACACGTTGGAAACACTAATGACGATGGGTGATGTGGGCCTGTGGTGTTGTATCAGCTATGTCCCCGATGTTGAAGGGGCGTCCAGTCCAATTGGAAAATTGGCCCCAAAGGGGTCCAACTTGGGTCCAAGTTGCGCCTTGTTGCGCCCAAGTTGGGGGCCAAGTGGGTCCAAGTTGGGCCCATGTTGCGGACATGTTGGCTCAAAACCGTGAATTTGGGCGAGGTTGTGTTGATGACAAATGTTACAACTATTCTAGTTTTGTGCACTTTTTGACGGCCTGTTATGTTCGGAAATGCTTGCCCCCCAGCTCATGTACCATGAGATCGTTTATTCACTCGTTTGTTCACCACTGCACTACCACACCGGCACTTTCGGTGCGGGCGGGTTTGATTCATTCCATCCAACTCAATCCACCCAAGTCTTGACATTATTCTCACCCCACTTCATTCAACTTCATTCAACTTCACCCCCCCCAACTCATTCCTGTGCCATTTCGCGCCACCCTTCTTTGTCCAGCTTTCGTTCATCCCAAGTTCTATCCCTTGAAAGGGAATGTCCACTTGTGAAGGTCAAGGCAAATGTTGGGAAAACAGTCATTTGTCATTATGACAACTTGGGTAAACGCGAGGTTGGGCACGGGTCTTGAAACGTAAAGTGCACTGTGTGGCAACCGCATTGAGATGGTACAAAGGGGGGTGCCCTGGCAAACCGTGCGAACGCATGGACAATTTTTTCACTCGTTCCATTGGCCTCATCGCTTTGAATTGGTATCAGTCATCAACAAGCAATTTGGAAGTGATGCTGCATGAGACGGGCGTTCAACCAGATTGTTTCGCGAGTATTAGCCACCAACTCTCTGGATACAGAGACTGTTGTATACAAAAATAATTCAATCCTGAATCTCCTGTTGCGCGATTCAGCAAAAAAGAGTAACATACGGTTTGACTTTTCGTTTTGAAACCGTATTTTCTGCCCTGATGGACTCTTGCAGGTCTGAAGAACTGTTGACAATTGCGTGCCGCAGCACTTGCGCCAGCAAATTGGCGATTTTTTTTTGCGTAGCCAAGTGTCGTTGTTTCACGTGCCGAATGACATGCAAAAGCAAACTTACGAAAGCGGTGCACTGGTCGCATTTGAGGTTTTGGGCAAGGCATGGCTTGGGTGTTAAAACATTCCAACTTGCAACGTTGTCGTTTTTTTTCTCGGTTCTGTAGCTAAGCCAACAGGACTGGGACATTCTATGCCCCACGTATTATGTACCTGTCTTGTGCATGAAATCCCTGGCCAGAAATGACTGAGGCAAAATGCATCCTCAGGCTGTTTTCATCCGTTGAATATGCATCTTTGGCAATGTGTGGTGGCTGAGCCGCAAGGATGCCAACCCAAGGTTTGCATGCCTTAAGTTGCAGTGCAACCAGCCTTGTTCTCAACAGATCCATTGGACCAAGGCTTTGGAGTGGCACTGATCTTTGCAGGGTCTTTGATGCGATGGAGACTTGATGAGCCAGCGGCTGAGAAGGTGTTGCATCATGTGCTTGGAGGGACTACATTTCGGAATCTCATCCCCTTGTCCCCTTGATACACCGCAGAACATCAAAGATCGAGGCACGGCGTCCAGCCACTGCGAAATGTGTGGAAGATCATGGGCTTTGACTCCAAGAGCTATGGCTTGCTTACGGCCAGCCAGATAACCAGTGAAAATCCATGGAATTCAAAATTTTTTCTGTTTTGAATTTTGTTGTTTTGCTTCAATGTAGCAGGTGCATGCAAAAGACATGCGCTCGTGGACATTGATCACCCACGAGGTATGTGCGTCTTGACCTGGAAACTATGGGTACTACTATTGTACGGGTACTACGTTTGTTTTGATAGCGGAAAGACAACTGTGGTTAACCCTGTTGACCCTTGATTTGTTCCAAGGATTGGGCAGGAATGAAAGGCGCACAGGCACGTCAGATAAACAGTTTGGTGTACGCTTCTAGATTTTGAGCATGCGCCATGCACATAAACATCTTGCTACACTCCATCAGTGTAGCCTTACACAACCCAAAACAGAAACTCAGATAGTTTCAGAGTCAGAGCGTGCAAAGAACTTTGGCCACTGCCTGACTGTGGAGATCAGCACTTATGTGCAAGCTGGAGTTGGTGGAGGATGTGATGGGCGGCTTGGTTAAACACAGCATGAACCAATCCACTTGCATCATGAAATCGGATGAAATGGGTTCATGCTTGCAATGCCTTGCAAGTTCGTTCGGCAGCTTCAGGATTTTTGAGTGTCATTGGTGCCACAGTCCCAACAACCCGGGGCGTGAGTGGAAACGGCCAAGGTCGGAAGATTGTAGCCAAGGCTTGGCAGACCATTTGTATGTGAGATGCAAGGAGTACAACAAAATTTACGTCGCAGTTTGCCTGCAAATCTCATGACACAAATCATCAGGGCGTGAAAGGAAGCGCCGGGGGTTGGGGGAAATTTCAACCAAGGTCAACTTTGCGGTGCTTGGTTTCACATTCATTGGGATGCTTGGATGAACGGTGCTGGTGAGTGAAACAAGCTGAAGACAACGAAAACAACGGCAGACAAGCAAAGAGAGCAAAGAGAATGTGCATTTGCAACAGGCTTTGCCTCCAAGGTGTCTGCTGACTCTTATTTCAATTTTGATTGGAACGCTGCGGCCGCTCAAAAGAGCAGGCACACTGTTGAACTCAAGCTCAAGAGAACTTGTGTTGTTGACTCTGCCTGGCAGGTGGCATTGCATATGGAATGCTACTCTATTCAGGCTTATCAATGCTGGTTCTCGACGTGGTATGGGCCATTTGGCTTGCACTCTGACCATGCAACAGAAGGCAGTCTGGGTTTGGAGATGGTATGAAACCTCCAAGGCTGTGACCACTTGGAATGCATTTTCGATTCTGGGTGAGTCAGCATGGTTTCCATATCCTTCGTTGGCAATTGGTGCCCTGGTTGCAAGATATAAAGTCATCTGCGTTGTGCACATGGTATCATAGTGGAAACACGTGGATGTCAACGCCAGGGAATGGCAAGCTTCAACAGCTGGCACTCGGTTTAGGATATTTCGGTGACCTTCTTCCGCAACGAAAAATCCTGACCGAGGTTGGTTTCTCCATCTCTACGGCAGTGTGACCATTACGGTTTCTGCACGGGTATTTGGTTGGCTCGTGATGCCGTTGGTTCGTGGTTTTGATCCAGAACAACACGAGTTGGAAGAGAGACCCTTGCCCAATCATTGGCCAATGATACCTTATCGCGCTACTGGCCCAGCCCTACATTTCCAAGCTTGCTGCCAGCCTTGTCGAAACGCTAAGGGAAGAAAAAACTTGAACGGATGAACCTATGGAGCAGGGTCGGGCAGCCGTTGTCCACAGAATTTTCGTTCATCTTGGGAAGGCCCTTGTTGCATGGCAGGAAAGGGAGCAGGAGCAGATCATGGTGCAGCAGCAGTACCCAGTTCATTCCCAAGGGTTGCTGGGATTGCACACCAGTCATCACCAGTCCTTTTATTTTGGGGCTGAGATGTGCCCATGGGCAAGTCACAGTTTGAACCTTTCGCAAGTCACGCCAGGTATCCAGGCCAAGCCGACTATGGGAATAGTCAAGCTGACTATGGGAATGGTTTGCCTCTTAGTTGTTGTCATTGTCCTTGGCCCTATTTCCGCCTTGATATGCCTTGATGCTTTCATGATGTTTTCATGATGTTTTCATGATGTTTTCAAGATGTTTTCAAGATGTTTTCATGGAATTTCCGACATTCCCTTTTGGAAATGCCGCATTTTTCCACCCCTTAAGGTAGCGCCGCCGTTCACGCATATCCCGCTGTCCAGGAGCCCGTTGCACCTCCTTGGGGAACACGCCCGTGTATCGTACCATGGGTGTGCACATACGATTACATACGCGTATGCAATGCAGTGGTAACTTGCGTAACGTTGTAAAATAGTGATGGAGAAATGGTGGAGAAATGGTGATGTTCTGCTAGCGGGCTGACGTTTGGCTGAAACCGAACGAATTCCATGCGAGACTGCAATCTACTGTGTTGCTTCGCCATGTGTTTTTCGCAAACTGCGAACATGCAACATATTCAATTTGCCTGCCTCCCATTGCATTTTCGCGCTTACCTAAGGTGGTGCCAAAATCACTTCTGAACCATGTCTTGAACATTGTTATTTGCAGTGTTTCGAGCCTAAACTAAATCCCCTTAACAAACCATGAGGCCCGACCAGAACCCGAATAACCCAAAGATATATAATTATATATATAGAGATGTTAAATCAACTGTAAACAGGCCCTAAACCAGCCTTAAGTAAGCCCTAAATACCTTAAGACAAACCTCAAGAACCCCCAGAATAACCTTAAGTAGCACCAGAAAACATCAAAGCAACCCCAAATAAACCCCAAGCAAATCCTAAGAGAGCCCTAAGCCAACCCGAAATCATCCCTAAACTAACCCTAACGTAAATGATCCCCCACAGGAACTTGGGGCGAACATCTGCCCCGGAGGGTAATGTTCATGTTAACGGCAATATTTATGTAATGATTAAATTTTCGTTAATGCCAATGGCAATGTTAATGGACATGCGCATGTTAATGTAATGTAATGCAATTCAATGTACGTATGCAAGCGTGTATGGTAATGTATGTGCAAATATACAGGCGACTGACTGATAGTACGGTTTGGGAGTAAGGATTCATATGCACTCTTGCGGGTTTCATTCTGTCTAGTGTCTAGTTGAATCTACTGTGTATAACATTTAGACATGCGCACGGGGCTTTCGAGGACTACCAAGGAGCCAACGTCTACGGTAATGTCTACGGTGCTCCCATGGCCCCAATGCAAGCGCCGTCGTTGCCTGAACTGTGAATTGGAACCTGCATGAGCTGCTCATGGTATATATATATATATATGGGATGTCATGGTATGTCATGGTATATTTCTCTTTGGTGTCCGATTTGGGATCTGCCAAGGCAAATGGCTTCTCAAGTGTAAGGCTGCGGCTGGCCCACGTGAACTTTGGCTTTCGGCATATCGTTTGGAAATTTCATTTCCTGATCTCACAGCTTGAAGGAGCAGTGTAGATGAGCTGGAGTGCTGTCGAAGACAGACCCTCCCAGAACAGAAACACGTGATGGCGCTCCCACTGTCAGACACACTAGGCAAGGAGATTCCAAGAAACGAAATCATTCAAATAGCTGACTTCTTTGTGCTCCGGGAAGGCCTATTTTTTTGTGCATGCTTGCAATGGTCCTCATACAATGATGTATTGCATGGTTCACCAATCATCCTTTCGATAATGAACAATTATAGAGGAAGTAGCCTCACCATTTCCTGAGGTATTACACGCACTGGAGTGCTAGCGCCAAATGTTTAAGCGTGTGGGCAAGGGCCCAGATGCTGAAAATGCGCTGAGCTGTGGCTCACCCGTTTGCTTTCCTTTGTGACCTTTGTGGCTTGTTGTCGATGTCGGAGTCTCACCACATGCCGCAACGCGATTAGGTCGCCTGATTGTATGGCTCAAGCTGTGTGGCTGCCTTGAGACGGACAGGGGGGCAACCAAATGTTGGAGCAATGCAGCAAGGCACGGCCGGCAAGGCCGTAAGACCATGAATTCGAGAGAATGGCTTGCAGAACGACATGCCTAATCTTGTTGGCCAGGTGCCGTGGGATTTCGATATGAAGCGGACGTCCAGCCTGTGTTTCCTGACTTCTAAACTGGAATACCATGTGCTATTAGCTTGCATGCTTTCACCCTCTCGCGCATACCCGCAGTCTTGTGTCGCACGCACAGCAAGCAGGCACGCCGGCACGCCGGCACGCCGACTGTTTTCTGAGGTTCCTCTTCGTCAACCCTAAAGCTGGTGGTCAGATAGGGGAGGTGGCTTGCTGAGGGTGACAGCCGTCCTTTTGTTTCCTGCGGCCTGCCATTACTGAGGCCTTCCTGCAGGTTCCACAGCCTTTTGATGTCGAAATCCGACAAACACGCTCCAAAGCCAGACTCTACGTTTTCAGCAGCTTGGTGTTGTAAAGAAGTTCAGGGGCACCTTTAGAGGCATGAGTGGGTGTAGTCTGTACAGTAACGTATATAGTATAGATGTCCATGCCCACATAGCACATACATATTTGTCCTCGAGGCCTCACAGAGGGAGAGCCAGGAAGCTTGGTGCCAATCAGATTTGTACAGCTGGTCTGGTTGCTGAAGCCTTTTTTTCTCACACCGTCACGTCAAGAATTCAGGTTTTTTCAGCTGGCCGGAGCAGCTTAGGAAATAAACCCGGCTTTCACTTCTTGCGGCAAGTTGTGTTTAGCTACAACTGGGTTCGAGTTTTCATCGGCGGAGGCTGGGCGATCCCTCATGCGTGACACCACTCCGTGACTCACCGTGACTGCATGGCTGTTGCGTGATCCCTATCTGATGCAGGTGATGGCACGGTGATGTGGGTGGTCTCAGAAGCTCAAAAGCACGGGATCCACACGGAGACGAGCCTCCGGATAGGGATGGTGCCACTGGGAACAGGCCAGACATGGCCAGACATGGCAGGGAGCTTCTGCGATTAGTTCAGCAAGTTCTCAGCACCTCCACCTTGACAGGCAATGACTTTGCACAGGCTTTGGGCTGGGGTGGCAGGACCGATATGGCCCGTATCAGGAAAGCATTTGCACTCAGGTCTTGTCAGGTTGCAATGGCCATGAGTCTTGATGATGAAGTGCCACCAGGAATCCTGACCCAGATGTATTGCTCAGAAATGATTGCGAGACTTTGGCGGAGATGGTGCACCTTGCCAAGCTCCTTTTGTGACAGGGTCTTGAACAGTGACCCCTTCCAAACCTGTCAGGGTCGTCCCATGAGCTCAGGCAAGACTGGGTCCGAGCGGAGCCCGACATTCAGGATGTATGGAAGGTTTCACTGGAGGTTGGGTCACCTGAAGCTTTGGACACCATGTAAGGTTCTTGGACTAAACTGCAGGCAGTTTCTTGGTTCCGGTTTCTTGTAGGTGGATGAAGAGGACGGTTTTATCTACCACAAGGACGATGTCATGAGAAATGCCGATGAATCATACAAGAAAAACTTGGACACCTACATGCTTCTGTACTGCAGCCTGCTCAGTGCCCATGCGTGTGCATTTGCGGTCTGTGTGATGTTATGCGCACTGCTACTGGATGTGCCATCTTCAATCCTGGAGATACCCAGGCGGCATTGCAAAGGACGCGGAGCTCGCTTACAATGAACCTTGGATTGGCAAAAGATACAGTCAGTATCAGTGGTATCAGTGCGATGTCCGCAGGTTTTCTCCATGACCGTTTGCGCTTGTGGTGAGGTTGAACTTCATCGCACAAAGAGTCAATGCTGCAACAAACTGGTCTATGCTTGGCAAGGCATAGTCTGTTCCCCACCAAGAGCAAGTAGTATGGGCTCTGAAAAAAAGAGCGTGGGACCGTGGGACCTAGCACAACCCATACTCCAAGACCTTGAACTTTCTTTCCAAAGGGTCCAAAGGGTCCATGATGATATGCGCACTGCGCACTGTCATTTTGTCCAGTTTGATGTCACCGGCTTCAACCTGCCTCAGAGGAAATGACTTTTCTTGAGCAGACTGATGGTTTTGCATTTCTTTGTTGTCCTTTTCTGTGGTGGTTTCAAGCCTGACCTGCTGTGCGTGAGTTTTAGCGGCAGGCATCATGATATCCCTGCACTTCTTTTGCTGCGTTGGCCAGCGAGTGCAAAGGGTGCTCAGAGGCTGGGGCGGTGCACTCCGCGGCTTCTGGACCCACCTACGCCTTGACTTCGCTCACGCGGTTTTGTGACAGGCCTTTACCATGGAACGGACAAGAAGGCCTGACGGCTTCTGATTGGGTGCCTGTTTTGCGCAGCTTGGTTGCGTTGCGGACCGCCACGGCATGCTGGCAGGGACCGCCCATCTTTGAAGTGGGAATGAGAAGCACAGGTCCAAGGCAAGCGAGCGGTTTGAAGTTCTTCGTGGCAGCTCTTTATCTTCATTGCAGTCGTTGCAGTTTTCTTCAGCCAATTGGTTTTGTACTTTGCTTCCCTGCAAGGCTCTTCAGCAATCCCGTCCACCTCTTAGGATGCCCTTTCAATGCCACCCGTGTGTTGAGCCAGATGTCTCTGCGTTCTTCTTCTTGTTGTTGTTGTTGTTGTTGTTGGGTCTCTTTTTGTCAAGCAGTGCTGTTGCATGTCGTTGTTCCACCAAGGAAATGCTGCTCGCTTGCACCTACGCCTGTGCCGTGAGCAAAGCTCCAACCAGCTATCAAGTCATCGTAGTCCTTGGGGAGTTGGTTCTACCGATGATCCCCCTAGTGGTGAAGTATTGTAGCCCGTGGCCACCCAGCAGCCCGCAACAGCAATCCAAACCAACAGCTGGCCATTGGTTGATGGAACTTGCACTGCTGGGCTGGGAAGTTTCCCAGGTTATTATGTTTGAACATCACTTCCTATGGTGGCGGTGTTGCGCGGAACTTGTGGAGAAACTCATGGCGTTCCGGTTCCTTGACATTCTGCACGGTTGTGGTGCACCTTGCGGCAGGGGAATCCACAAAGCCTGGAAGGAACTCAAATTTCACACCTGAAGGGGAGGGTCTCTCAAGATTCCTAAGTGTAGCAAATATCAATGTGCCCTTGCAGTTTGATTTTGCTCGCAGCAAGGTACATCCCACCCTCTTTCAGAAGACCTTCTGGAAGCCGAGCAAGACTCTGGCGACAAGAAGCTGGAAGTGATCACGCTCTCAAGGACCATGGGGACACTAAATGATGTCATGATCGTTGATGGACATCGTACACCGGTGCAGTGCCCAAAACCTTTAACGATGTTTGGATTGGGATTCTACTACGAAGGTTGCTGGGGAATAAATTCAAAACAACAAGACATAACAAAACACAATTGATTTTTTTAAAGTCAATTGTTCGCAGCAGGTTATCTTCACATCAAAAGGTAGATAGGCATGCCATGCTTTAGCTTGCATTGCAGTGTTTCTTGGGGTGTCCTTATGGGACTGCGGACAGTCATGCCCCGTAGAGAGAGAGGTCTTGGAAACTGTTCAAGCGCGCATAGTGCATGAACCTGTTTGCGAATCTTTTGCACAGGCTGCTGCGGGTGTGCCACTCAGTTCTCCGCAAAGCTGTCTCTTATGTCGTGATTTGTTGCCTCGATTGGAATCAGTTATTTTAGTATTACCTTCTGCAATCCAAGGCTGCTATGCCTACGAACTCTGTGCTGGTGCCTTGATTGCGTTTCGTTCGGCAAAAGACTTTGTTCAAGCCTGGACTTCGTGCAACTTTCGGCCGCAGGGTGGCCGACGGGTTTTCCAGGGAGCTCCATTGCACTTCGAGTTCAAGCAGAGAAACTATCGTTCCGCCCTCATTTGAGCATGACCGGAAGCGTTTTCCTTTGACACAAATCCGTCCGTGAGCTCCAGCGCGTGCTTCAGGCGATTTGATCACATTCTTCCAAGTCGATGGCGCCCTTCGAATGCAATGATATTTGCTGTTGTCTCCATGTTGATATGAAAGACGGGCTTCGTGCGTTTGAGTTCCGGTCAAGGAAAGCTTCAAGCTCCAGAATCCCATTTCATTGACGATTAGGCGTTGGTCCATTGAGATAATCGAGCACAGTCTAGCATAGTCTAGCACAGTGGCCGTGCATCTGTGGCGTCTCGCGAGTAGAATGAGCCTCCAAGTTTCATCCTGCCAGGCATGACCAGCAAATCTCAGTCCTGCACAAGGTGGAAAATCGGAGCAACTCAGCAAGCGAAAGTTTGGAAGCGAAAAAACGGTCCGAAACTCCAGGTGTTTTTTGGGTTGCTGGACCAACTCAGGACCTGGATGTTGCGGGACAGTGTGCGGGAATGAATCGTCTGCGACGGATTCAACCACAGATGATGATGCAGCGAGGCAGCAATCACTTGGGTGTTTTTTCTACAGATCCGTTGAAGGAAAGGAGGCTTCAGAAAAATCGGCTGCTAAGGTAGTATAAGGGCCGTCCGAGGAAGCCTGACTCGTTTCACCGTAGGATCTATCCGCAAAGGTGAGGAGATTGTTTCTTGTGGCCAATTAGTTGGGGCACAGCTATGCCACTAGTCTGCCACCAAATCAGACGGATGGCCTCTGCCTTTCCTGGATTTACAATGGACAGGCTACAAGTGCAAGGCTGCCAATGGGCACCCCAAGAAAGTAATAAGATAATGACTTTTCTTGGGACCTTTGGTCTCAAGACGCTTGCATCCAGAAAAGGTATGAAATAGATTGAAATAGTCGAAGAATGAATAAAAACAGTTTGAAATTATATGACATTATCAGTGTAATTCACACAGGAGTAAATGTTGACAATTAAAATGAAGAATGCAATATTCAGAAATTAGAAAACGTAATATATGATAAACACGGAAAAATTAGAATATGCCCCAGCCTAGACCCCAGATAGCCAAACAAATATATTGGGTCTCTGTCGTGATGTATCACGTGATGTGGACAGGTCTTTTTCCTCTGGGCCTTCCACTGCAAGCCGCCGCTGTAGACCAGTTGCTGTTACTGTTGTTGTTGTTGCTGCTACTGCCGCTAGTAGCATTGGTGGTGGCTGTTGGATTGTTGCTGCGAGACTCATCAATCACAAGGCAAACAGAAGCATGACCGAAGCGGACACACGGGAGACACAACGGAGACAAGCTTGGCAAACAAGCTTGGGAGACAAGGCAGCGGAAACAAAGAGAAGCCTAGAACGAAATTCACCAAGCGAAAGAGAAGGAAAGCAGAAGGGAAGCAGAAGGGAGACAAGCTAAGGCGGGAGCAACAAACCAAAAATAATCAATGAACAAGATCAATAAGGAAATCATAAAGAAAACAACAAGGAGATAAAAAATCAAAAAAAACCTAGAATTTCATTTATATTCTTATTTCACTTATTTCTTAATATTAATATATATTCCTTTTAATAATAATTCTTTTTTTCTATTTTTCAAAACGATTATTTTATATATTTGATTTTTTTTAATATATTTAATAAAAACAAACTAACTAAAAAATTTAATATTTTTTGAGGAAATATATTTTTTGTATTAATTAATAACTAAAATTCGCGGGATTATTTAGCAATTTAGAAATATATTTTATTTATTATTATTTTTTTTTTTTTTCATTGGGATAGGAATAAATTCGTTTTTTTTTTGGTATGCGTTATTTATAAGTAATTGTAACAACTATTAAGCTTTAGTTTGGGGGGGGGCCTATTTTTACTCTAGAATCGTGGGTTTTTTTATATTTTTGAAAAGGTCGTGAAATCGACGAAATTACCAAACTATTGCTTAATATGGCCTAACATGGGCCCAAAATGGGTCTAAAATATCGAACTAACATCCCTTAATATAGGTCTAACATGGGCTTAATATGGCTTAATATGGGGCCACTATGGGTCTAATATGGTTTAATATTAATCTAATATGGGTTTAATATGACCTAAGATAGTACTAATATGGACCAAGATGGACCCATCACCTCAAGATCGGCCTAAC
This sequence comes from Symbiodinium sp. clade C Y103, assembly GCA_003297045.1. Lineage (NCBI taxonomy): Eukaryota > Dinophyceae > Suessiales > Symbiodiniaceae > Cladocopium > Cladocopium sp. clade C. The sequence goes on from BGPT01002927.1 coordinate 24,315, forward strand.
ATGGGCTCAATATGGCTTAACATGGAACCAACATGGACCCAAGACCCTCCACAATATAATGCTAATATGGACCCAACATGGTTTAATATGGATCCAACATGGGCCCAATATGATTCAAGATCGGCCTAATATGAACCCAAGACGACCCAAGATAAATGCAATATTGAATCAAGATATTCCAATTTTGGAATTCCTAAGTTAAGACTCCGAAGCGGGCGGTTGTCGTCGCGAAGTGAATAGAAATAAAATTTAATTATTTTTAAATATATAATAGAATTAATATATTTATTAAAAAAAGGTTTAATTAATATTTTAATCTTATTATTTATAGAGCCTGGAATTGCTAAGGGGGGATGATTTGAAATTTTTGTATTTTTTTTTCTGTTTGATTTTTTTAAAATAATAATAATATTATTCTATCATTTTATTTATATGATATCATATATTTATAAATATGGATTTAATATAATTAAATGATAAAATATTAAATATTATATATAATCGATGGTTATAAGAAATACTTAATCTCGAAAAATTAATTTTTACATTAAAAATGGCAAAAACATATTATATAAATATATTGCTACCGGACAGCGAGCATTGCTTATGACCGCTGGTCGTAAGCGATATTCATGGCTTTGATTGATTTATAATAACATATTTATATTTTTGGAGATTATAACCATTTAATTGAATTGCGATGAAGATGGATAGGATACCGAAATTATTGGAATTTTGATTCCAATTTTGGGTGGAGGATCCCTGGGGGGGGGGGGTGTAATGGAGATAATATATTATTTTGGAATTATATATTTTAAATGAATAAGAATTTATATTTAGATTTATTCCTATAATATATCGAAATTTAATTTATATTTAATTGAAGGAAATATATTATAAAAAAAATATAATAATTCAAATTATTATTAGATTTTGAATTTTTAAATATTATTTGAAAGAAATTAATGAAATTATAATTCTATAATTTTAATTCATTAAGATAAAATTTAAAATATTTTTCTTAAATATTCGATAATTAATATTATTTAATATATATTAAATTATATATATATATATTTTTCAAATATCTTAATTAAAAAAGATTTTTTTTTAAAGAAAATATCATTATTAAAATATTTTTAGATTAATATCATTATAATTTTCAAAATTTACATATATCTTCTAAAATATATAATTGACAAGATTTTTTAAATAAATTTAAAATCGATATGAATTTAATAATTATGAATAATATGAAAACCTATATATTGAAGAAAAAAATATTAATATATAATATATCTATAATATATATATATATTCTATAATATATAAATATATTTTAAAATATATCAAATATATCTTCTCATTGAAATATTACAATTTGATTTTTAATAAATTAATTTGGAAAAAAGAATTATCAAATGCATTGATTTAAAATCAATTTAAATAATTTCTATTTATTTATTAAAAAAATCTTCGTTCAAGACCACATTCTTGTGCTTATTTATTTCAATTTCTAAATTAATATAGAAAAAAATCAAATTTATCATATTTTCAATAAAGATTAAAGATATATATTTTTAGCATTATTTTCTAAAATAGAATCGTAATATATATAATTAATTTTTAATCGTATTCCAAATATATTTCGTATTAATCTCAAAAAGATCAAAGAATATTTTGAATGATAAAAAAATATATTCATCAAATATTTTTTTAAATACGAACTAATTTAAAGAATAATTTATTTATTAATATTTAATATATTCTTAATTTATTATGATTGGATAATAAAATATGATTTATCAAATAAAAATTCTAAATATATATAAATATGTAATATTTTTTTCCAGAAATATTATAAATTTTATATATTATTATTATTTTTCATAATTATATTATAAGAATCAAATTACATTTAATATATATATATATAAATGAATTATATTATATATAAAAAATTGCGAGATAATTAAAAATAAAATTCAAATATTTTTTTGTAATTTTGGAAAGAATGCAATAATTATTTTAAATATTATATTTTTGAAAAAAATTAGAATTAGTTAATTCAAATCCAAATATATATATATATAATAATAAATATTTTTCAATAATCTAGAAATTAATTTAAAGATTTCATAAATTAAAATTATCTAATTAGAATAAATAAATATAAAAAATTGAAAAATATCGATTATCAATAATAAATAGATAAACAAATCAATCCTTAGAAAATATATATACGCAAATATCTGATATTTTTGACCCTTCATCTCACAATATGCGGTCACATTTACTACCATGTCAAGAATGGAAATGGATATTTTTGGACATATTTCTAAAATAGTCATATTATATCTTGAATCATCCATGCCAAGAAATATTGTAATTCTCACCTCTCTATTTTAAAAAAGGCTTTAGGAGCTATTCTCAGGGGTCCCGCTCCGAAATCAGGAATTTATCATAATTTTTCAAATATTCTTTCGCATATTTTTTCAAATTTCTGAATTGGAATAGGTAATTATTTCCGTTGGTGATTTTTCAATATCCGTATCTCATGGATCATTCCCCTTCAGCGCATGGAGCGACCAATTTTTTACGGATATTAATATTTTTTTCCATTAGATTTTATTTCTTTGAAATAATTGGTATGCCAAGAAATATATAAGCCTTCAGTAGGCCACTTGCTAAAGATTTCATTCACCAAATTCTTGTTTGATCAAAATATGAAAAAAACATGACGAATTTAGTTGCCTCAGGCCGCGTCTTGACAAAATCCCCCGAAAATGCGCTCACAACAAAAAATCCTTGCCGATGGCACACATTAATTGCATTTTCATTTCGTTTTGGCTTCAATGTGCTGGCTTAGCCACAAATAATCTTTGATCGGCAGGGGGGGATAAGGAAATTAAGAGATATTTATTTTACGATTATTGCGCGTACTCCAGCACAAGACCCCCCCCACCCCTCGACTCTGGTCATGAATGATGTCACTATATTAATTGGGGTTATATTTTCTTCCCCTTTTCAATTGGAATCCTGTTGTCTCAAGTATCCCGAGCGACCGGATGGACATTTATTCCTTCTTATATTATTTTCATTGATAAATTATGTTAAAAAATCATGGGCACCAGGTTGCCGCGGCTGCTTCAACATATTTTCTTTCCACGGAATGCAATTTTGCATAATTCCTTAGACGCAAAATTACATGAATCGGAAATATAAAATTATTACGATATCTTTATTTTTATCGTATTCCAATAATTCGATTAAGCTTTCATTACCATTGCTAAAACTTATTTGATAATAATGCAAAATTAAAAAACCATCATAATATTATTTCCATCGGAAATAGATTCCCAAATTACCCAATTGAGATTATTAGAATCTATTTGATTTGCGATATTACAAAATCTCCTAATAAGATAAAAATCAAAATGATAAAAATCTATTATATAGAAAAATTTAATTAAAATCCATATTTTTGATTATAGAAATAATACAATAAAAAAATATACATATATTAGTTTCTATATCCATCAAATTAGAATCCAAATAAAAAAAATCCTTCCCATTTTTCCTAAATAATATAATAATCAATCAAATAAATAGATATATATACATATATCCAACACACTACTTTCAATAAATCTAATATCATCATCAACATTATCTCAATTTTTCCTATTATTATTCAATCACACATATATACCTTCAGTTAAATCCAAAATACGAAATCCAAATTACAAAATTATTCCAATCAATATTTCCAAATTTCATATCAATATAATATATTTTCATCAGGGTGAGCTTTCCAGGGGTAAAATTATGCAGGCACTTTGTAGATATAATATCTCGGGTCCATACACATGCTACAAAATATAGCTTGATTTACATTGAAAATCACTAAAAAATGCAGATTTTTGCTACTACAAAAAGCCGGTTGCGTCCAAGCCCGACCAAATATGAGGGTTAACATGAATTTTGGATTGCCCCGGGATCCCCCCAGGGATCCTCCGGGGATCCCCCAAGGGCTGCCGGGCTGCCTACTACAAAATGCTACACAAATCTTCAGGGGACAAATCTCTGGGTTTCACTACAAAATCAACGCCCAATCGGCCCACCGTTTCTGTCCACTTCTTTGTCTTCTGCACATAGGTCTTCTAGGTTTGTAGGGGTGGTGGCTATTTTTAAAAAAAAAAGGACCTGGTCACCCACCTAAACATCCAAACCGCGCAGGATTGGATTGCTGAATTTCACACAATACCTGGATTTTTCTGGAAAGGGTCCCTGATTTCAATACCGGTTTTCTATGTTGCATTATTTGATTATATATACCTGTATTTTCTCCTTGCATCAACCCCTGAACCACAGCCCCAAAATACAAACCTCAAACCCCGGAATTTCATCTTTAAAAGCTGGATGAAAACCTCTAAGCCTAACATAGGTTCACAACATATGCCCCATCCAATATGTTCTGCAAAATGCCAATACTACTAGAAAAATCAGGATTTGGATCTAGGGGGTAGGGTGGGCATGGCCTTTTGTAACTACAAACCATCGGTTTTGATACCTGGAGTCAACAAAACAATCTTGGTAGGTGGATAAATTTCTAATTTTCTAGGGATCGTAACTATTCTACAAGAATAAAGGACCTGGTTAAATTTCGTCTTGAAATTTCTTGGATATTTCTAATATTATTGATATTCAGCAGCTTGGAAAGGAATGAGGATTGCAGCCTTCGACTCACAACATACAATTAGCAAATTATATCCCACCATTTATATTAAATTTTTCAAAATAACCTCTTTACAAAAATTCAATTCATTATAAAATACTACTAAATTTTTCAAAATAGAAAATAAAATAATTATTGAAAAGACCTATTCTAATTAAAAAAATGCTAATTTTCAATCAAACACGGCTTCTTGCTACAAGGTAATAACACAAATTGTTAATTCAAATTCCATATCATAATAATACCTCCTTGGTATAAAATCTTATAGAATACAAAATTTATACCTATTAAAACATATCCATCTTTAAAATAAAAATTATTTTTATAATCTTCATTTTAAAAATTAAATAATCTTATTAAATGAATTCATTCCTTCGTTCAAATTAAAATTCAAAATAATTATTTATTCAATAAATATTAATAAATATTTAATATTTTCTTAATATTCTTTTCCTCATCCTAATTTTTCTTTCCTTTCACTAATTAATTTTTATATAAATCATAATTTTAAATAAAAATTAACTATAATATTCAAAATCTTAAAATACAAAACTAAATATATAAATATCATAATCAAACATTAATCATATAATTAAAAAAAATACAAAAAATCCAAAATAAAAATAATAAATATTAAATAAATATATTATATTACATTCTATATTATACAACAAAATATAATATTTCATTATAAATATAAAATTAAGAAAAAAAATAAATCAATATTTTTAAAATATATATTGTTATTTTATCATTAATTATATAATATATCTAAAAAATTAATTATATATATATATATTAAATTCAATAATACCTATAATTTCAATTTATTTTTAGATATTAATTAATATAATAATTTATAAATTTATCCATTTCATATAAATAATAAATTAATTAATAATTTATCAATAGTATATTAATTTAAAATATTATATATTATATAATTAATATTAATATAATAAATAATAATTAAAATATAAAACAATATTTCAATATAAATATAAAAATAAATATATTAATAATAATAATATAAAGATACTAGGGTTGGCCCGCTGTTTCCAACAGCGTGGGCTTTCGGATGATCTCTTGTAAATAAAAAAAATATATTTATTATTATTCGAAGGAAATTTAAAAGCTAAATCTTCCGGCAATATGGACAAATNGATCTCTTGTAAATAAAAAAAATATATTTATTATTATTCGAAGGAAATTTAAAAGCTAAATCTTCCGGCAATATGGACAAATAGAAAACGCATAGTCATGAAGAAAGTAAGAAGATAAAGAAGAAAATCAAAAGAGAATAGATGCAAGTGTCCCAACAAGAAAGAAAATCACGTTTTTCCAATATTTTATGACTCCGGAGGGTCGAATAGTAAAGTCGCTAAAGCGGCGGGTGCGGAGATCTTGGCAGATCATACATAAAAAATTGCACGCCGTTGTGGCGAATTTGGAAGTAAAAAATATAAAAATACCTCATATTCGGACCACTTTTGGAAGTAAAGATGTGGAAAAAAAAAACACGGCGTCGTAGAAGTCAAA
>BGPT01002927.1:30687-62236 GCA_003297045.1 Symbiodinium sp. clade C Y103
ATTCCCCAAAAAGTGGCGGAATTTGGGGATTTCGGACCCTCGCGATTTGCGCGCGGCAGCTCTTGGCTACCCAAATCGTAATATTAGTAGTAATAATTAAATATTAATATACTTAAATATTAATAAATAATAAATAAATAAATATATAATATAATAAATAAATAAATTTATCATTTATTTGATTATATTGATTAATATATTTATTATTCCTCAATAATTTAATACATCCCCAAATAATCCCAAATATATAATATATGAAATCGATTTGTTTTGTTCCAACAATTCACCAAATCATTTATGTTAAAAAATATTTATAATTAAACTTTATATTGATATATTATTGATCCTCCGAACATAATCCATTATTAAAAAAAATAAGAAATTATAAATAAGGTATCAATCATTTGCCACAAATAGAACCCATATAATATGCTTGTGTTTTCAAGATTTTATCTGTAATAAATTAGTTATGGTAGACAATTTCAACATACAATTTGCATCAAAGAAAATCATGTAAACATTGTCTTCGATAGGAAAGTCGAAAATCGCTCACTGCCTTTCAATGCGCGTTGCTGACTTCCAACCGCTGGGAAAAAAAAACACAGCATCAGTGAGGTCCACCTCCTTAAGGTCTCGTGGCAGCAAAGGCCAGGGCAAAGCAGTTGCGGCATTGATGTAGTAGACCTTGAAATGCGAAGAAACGTTCCGTATCTCAGATTCCGAACGGGATTCCCGCAACAAAAATGGATGTTGAATGATTATGATATCATTTCCAATATGTAGGGTAAGTTATTTCCAATATATTGGGTAATATAATCAACTCATCATCAACCAACATGTTTTCTTTCTCAGCCACTGCTCAGCTGAGAAGTGTCGTCCGTGCCTTTCGTTTGTCACCAAATGGCAAAGACTTCACCATGTCGATGAGTCCAGGAGCAATTCGACCTGGAGACATGAATGGTGAATGGCGAATTGGTATAAAACACGACTTTGGCTTCCAAAAATATTGGGGATACTCCAAATTGATGTCTATAGGAAAATGATGATAAACATTGATCAACCAGGTTCCGAGCATGGGCTTTTCCCCAGATTTTGGGGGCTCCGAGCTGAGGCTTCAGACCAAAGCTCCAGTTGTAGCCCACTCCGAGGCAAATGTTTCGTTCCAAGCCAATCAACTGAGCCGGCTGTGCTACCACCCTCGTGGATATGTCTACCACGACATACCATGACATATCAGGAAATACATGGGTATGGGTCAAAATTCAAGACCTGGGGGACCACAGATTTAAGTCAACTGTAAATACTGACCACCCAATTGTTGGGGTACCCAATTTTGACCCATACCCACATGGAAATACCATGACATGGTCCATTCCATACCCTTATACTTTCCATTGTATTCTATCACAAAACGTCACAGTACATGCCCTTGTATGTCATCACATAGCATTTCCTACCGTTAGGTAACAGTAAACAAACGAGCATACATCCATGGATGCTCGTATACTTCAGAAAGTAGCATCTAAGCTAAACTCATCTATTTTTACAAACCATGGCTTTCACAAAGAACACCAATAGTATGCGCAATGCGTAACAGAAAAATGCACTCAACCCAGATCAAACTTATGCATGCATGCTATATACAACTACAACTACTGTGCTATTGCAGTTGCTTCCCAATGGAAGCTGCAGCCAACCCATTTCAGTGTCCAACCTTGCGGACGACGCTTTTGCCGGCCTGCAAGAAATATGTGACCCTCACATGTATCTCAGTGAGGTCAACTCCCAACTTGTCAACACTCATTTGTCATTCTTCCACCTATGGATTCCCCTATTGGATTTCAACGATTTCAAACGTGCCTTTTTAAAACCCGTGAGAAGTTACCCTCCTGAAAAAGCCAACCTCATCAACACTGCTCAGCTGTCCAGCCTGCATCAGTCTGTCCTTAAATCCTTTGGGAGGTGGTGTTGATTTGATATCAAAGACGCGTGGCTTCAAGCACACCTGGCAAAAACGTTGCACCGGACTGGTGCTCCCAATGATAATCTGATAAGCGAAAAAAGCAGAAAATCCCGACTTGCCTCGTCGCTACCTCCACAGTCACCGCATGAATCCTCCACAAATCCCGTGGCAAATCTTCACATCGTGGTAAACCCAATAGTAAACCGTCCCCAACATCACCATAAATGGGTTGTATAAACCCTCCCCAAATGGTAGGTTTACTATGGTTTACTATTGGGTTGCCCATATTTCTCCGTCTTTTGCAATTGAAAAATGGGTTCCGCAAATCGACAGTGGCAGAACCGCCTTGATCCATCCAAGCCCTGAATCCATGTCGTAGGCGTAGTTGTGGCTTTCAGCCTTCAAGGCTTGACAAATGTAGACCTCCTTGTAGCCTTTTCCTCGGCTGGGCTTTGAGAAACCAGTGCAGCTACACAAGGCCAGTGCTGACAAGGCTCGAAGTCCCAATGCTACCAGCAACTTCAGGACATTTTTCAAAGGACCTGCTACCACAGCATGCATCAAGACAATTAAAGACACCTGTTTGACAACATGTACGAGTCTGACGAGAAATACACACAAATACTATCAAATACTGTCGTACAGTTTTTCTTTGAATCAATCATTTCGGGACTTCCTTGCTGCTGGAAAATCTGCCAGGTGCAACGCTATCACAACAATATATACAGTAGGTGATGCCCAGATATACCCAAGTTTGCTAGATATTTTTTTCCGAGGATATCATCGGGATTGGCACATATTTGCCACAAGCGGCCTCGCTCATCATCGGGATGCATGAGTTGTCTGCGGCAACACTCCGCCCACTCACCTGTGTCTACCTTGGCGTCGATGGCTTGAGATCCAGAGCAAACCTTCGTGTCGCTTTACTAGAGGCCTTGTGTACGTAGATCTATGTAGGCATTTGTGTGCGGTATAAATATATATATATATAACAACTATACATACGTAATCATATCTAGGTAAGAAGGTGGGAGGGGTGGGTGGGTAGGTAGGTAGGTAGGTAGGTAGGTAGGAAATATGTACTGTATTGTATTGTCTTGTATAGTATTGTTTTGTGTTGCTTTGTTTTGTGTTTGCATTTGCATTTGTATTGCATGGTATTGGTGTGGTATTGGTATGGTATTGTATGTTTGTGTATATGTATATATACATATTTATGTGTGTATGTATATATACATAATATATATATATATACATGAACAGAAGTATGTATGATCATTTCTGGATCTTCATTGTATCTGCGGATGTGTGCCCGTCTGTATGTTCGCTGAAATGAAAACAAAGCATCGAGTTTAGCATTTGAATGAATAAGATTGAATAAAGAAACTAATAAATGCATATATATATATATATACATAAATATTGTATGTACATATCTAACACAGTTAACACATCCATAGGTATCGTAGAGGCGTCTGCTTGTACAAGTCCAGGACTCTTCCAGGTGGCCATTCTGAGTCCCCAGCTCCGTGGATGTAGTCGGGGATTGAACAAGGAGCCAACTTAGCAACGCGTCCCATGAAATCTGGTTGGGATCATCCGATGATCATCCCCCAATACCCAAAACCATGGGTCGCAATCTGGTCGCCACACCCGAGCTCGCTACATCTGGCCCTTTGTCAGTGACCTAGAAACACAAACATCCACAAGAGATGACAAGAGTGTCTCGAAATTTGAGCTGATCCACTGTGCAACCTACCGCACTACCTTCCAACTTCAGATCCCAGCTCTGCGATTTTTCCAGAGGTCGTAGATCTGCGCGGTGGCTGTCGATGAAATGGGATCAGTATGATCAATTGTGAATCAATTCCAAAGCACACGAGAACCCACATCCTGGACCTTTGTACAACCTTCTGCATGGCCATCGGTATACTCCTGCACACAAATGAATGAAGGCTGAATGCCAAACATGGGCACACAAGAAACATGAATATCATAAATTTGTCTGGAAAATGAGCTGTCCCCAAAATCACATGGGCTATCATCATGTTTCCCCTTCACATGGCCATAAATTGGAGTCTGCCGAGGCTCCAGTGATCCAGCTTCGTGCGTGCAATCCACGTAGAAAGAAGTTGCCTCGAAGCAGCGCTGGGATTCAAACTCATGGACAGCTGCAGCGCTCAAAGGTAAAATTTTCTTTGAGCCGATCGCATTCTGAATTCGCCAAGTCATGCAGAGAAGTCATGCAGAGGGCAACGGGCGGAACCGCAACAAACACGAAACGCAACTGTGGATCCGCGTGATTGTTTTCTTGCAAAGCTGCAGTTGCAGTCGAACCTTTGGTTTGTCTCGCCTGTTTTTCATCTTTTTCAAGAGCCTGTTTCTAAAATGTGGAAACAGAGACACTAGCCACACTGTTGCACAGTCTTGGTCTGGATTGGACCCTATCGTTGATGCGAGTGAAGTTATACTTGCCCACCTGTATTGTGAACAATCTTGCCATTGCTTCTGTGTAACTGCCAGTGCCAAGAGTGCAGGACCGGGCATAGCGACAAAATGCCTTTGGTTTGTCTGAAAATCATTGCATTGATTTTGATCACAGATTTCCATTCGCATTTTGTATAATGGGCACCCAAACTCATATGAGCATCATTCCCATACACAAGAGAAGCAACAGCCAGCCTCCCAACTTTTGCTCTGGCGGAGACTGTGACCCACCAATGGAGTCCCAACCCTCACCATGTAGACACTGTTTGAGTGTCCTGTGAAACTGTTGCGTGCACTACCTTGCCACTGTTGTTTGTGGCGTCTGAGCTACAATTGCACCCAAGGTATTCGTCCCTGGCTGTCGGATCATTAACTATACATGGAGATGCCTTTGAAAAGACATTCACATGTCAAAAAGGATACATTCTCTGATCGAGTCTCCAGCCTCAAACCGCACGCATCAACTTGACATGGCTACAAACGAAACACTGGCAGATTCAAGGCACTTAGTTGGACAATTGTCAATGGGTACTCCAAAAAATGGATGCTTAAAAATCAACACAAACCAAACACCTGTGGTTCTCAGGGTCTCACAAATGGACCTATATCCAAATCCCAGTTCTGGGGTCTCCTGCCTGAGGTTTACAGTGTCGCCACGGGCAATCACGTCCTGCTTTGCAGGTGGAAGATTTTGCCCACTCGGCCTGGCGAGTATCACTTTTGACCCCAAAAAGTGGTCATTCTTAGCATTCCGAAACCGTCTATTTTTTGTGGGAACAATAATTTTGAGATGTTGTGACATTTATCCAGAGGATCAGGTGACAAAAAACACACATGGACACAAAGGTCACATTACAACAACATGTCGATGAGTTATGCATTGTGGAAAGTAGGCTACTCCCAAATCCCATACATTATATTGTTTTGTCGCCATTTTCTTGCATTTTTCAAGCACAAAAAGGGGGGGGTGCTTTTCTGATCCTTCTGTCAGTAGGGGGCTAGACATGCAGCTGAGACACGCAGACTGGCCGGGCATCATCAGTAGCTGCATCGCCTTGCGCTTGGACAGTTCGAGGTGGACAAGGTAAACGTAGAATATGAGTACACATGTACATGTCATACGTCATACATGTCATATATATATATGTATGTATATGTATAGGTATGTATAGATATGTATAGATATGTATGTGTATGTATGTATGTAATGTAATGTCATGTCATGTCATGTCATGTCATGTCATGTCAATGTAATGTCAATGTCAATGTCAATGTCAATGTCAATGTCAATGTCAATGTCAATGTCAATGTCAATGTCATGTAATGTAATGTAATGTAATGTATGTATGTACGTACGTATGTACGTATGTATGTATCTATGTATCTATGCATGCATGCATGCATGCATGCATGCATGCATGCATGCATGCATGCATGCATGTATGTATGTATGTATGTATGTATGTATGTATGTATGTACACATCTATATATGCTTACAGTATATGATACAAACGTATACATTTACAAAAAACATAGACATGATATACATCTACCTGTGAATCGCGGATGAACACCCTGAACTCCCTTGGTTTTTTGCCCCCGGCTTGAGATCGCCTAGGATGTCTTTGGGCACCGACGTGTCCATTCCCATTTCGCCTGAGCTGCACCAGAATTTCCGTTGAGATCCCCATCAAAATCATTAAATCATGGGAAAATCATGGAACATCTCCATAAATGGAGGTTTGTAGCTGGGAAATCCTGCTCAAAATTTTTCATTTCTCTTGAAAAACTGCCAGCCTCCAACCTTTGATCCTTCATTGAAGGTGTATGAATCACCTGTCGCGGACGAGTTGTAGCAGGGTCATTCCCCCTATAGGTTCAACAGGTCATGCAACAAATCTAGCTGGTACATGCTGGTACATGAACAAAGGGAACAACGTGAGCATTCGGAAGCAAGAGATTGTTTTGGCGCACAGCAATACATCACTGGGTTTGTTTGAGGGAAAACTTGAAGGACACCGTTGTATTTACCCCGAGTTTACCGCTATGGGGGTTCCGTTTTCGGGTTTTCCCTCAATCCCGAAAAAATCGAGCAGAAATCCAGCTGGTACCTGTGATGGGCCACACAGCACGGTGTTGTCCCTTGGGAAGCAACTTGACACCTGGAAGCAGGGAATGATTTGGGATACAGCTGCAGGATGAAAACAAAAGAAGCACCAACTCCGTATAAAAACTAGCATCACGTCCCATATTCTGGTGCATATCTCCCCATTTTTCATAGGGAATCGAGTTCCTAATCTTCCACGTCTGAGCCATTAAAAGTACCCCTATCCCATCTCATACTGCTTCGTTGATAGGCTTCCCTACTATGGGTTATCAGGATCCCCAGTAAATTGGCTAGTACAAGTCCTATACCCTCCAGTAAACTAACATAACTATGGAAAATCACCATTTTTAATGGGAAAATCCACTATAAATGGCCATTTTCAATAGCTATGTTAGTTTACTAGAGGGTATAGTAACCAATCAACCAGGGCATTTCATGGCTCATCTGGCGTCAACAGCTCAGCTCCAGCCTTCGCCGTCAGGATCTAAGACACAGCGATCTGCCGGCAACTCGTGGGTTCGCGCCACCAACGCTGCCAGGAGCTCTTCGGCCTTTTCCCGGATGGGATGCGGAGGGATGAAAACGAAGGCGCCAGAAGCTTGGAAAACCACAGGTAATTGCATGTAATAAATGATCATAGTATGTACATATATATATATATATAATTATACAATATGTAGTATTTTACAGTTATTTAATCTTATTTATCGATATACCTTTTCAATCTTGTCTTGTGATATCTTTTCTATCTCTCCAAGAACCACATTTGCGTGCCAAGAAATGCTAAAAATTGCGACGATCCTTCCTGCTTCATGTGGGACTCGGAGATGTCTTGACTCTTTGCCGCCTGGAGCAATTTCAGGTGGAAAAAAATGATCAACCATGAGGTTCTATGTTTGTTTATTTTGGACACTTCTAGAGAAATCCATAATTGGGCTTGTCTGAACATTTTTGTTTGCGCCGATTTGATCGTGAATCAATATCTTCCCCATCAACGTCACATAAAATAACCATTTGGAGGTTTGCCTCATTTTCATGCCCCGTCATGGTCAGGGAGGATCAGCGAGGAGACAATGCACGCCTGCACAGCTGCTCTCAAATCCTCGATGTGCCTCCAACCGGCCTTGCGCACCTGACATGCCACACAAACTTCTGACACCTTGGGTAGATCATGGGTGGTTTCAAGCCATTTCTTTTGAAGCCATCCCAAAATTGAGCTCGTCATCCGGGAATCATCATTTGAACATAACCACTTTGACATTTGCAATCAACAAAATGCTAGAAGCTTTGGACAGTGCGCAGGAACTGGCCAACACCAAGCATCAAACAGGCAAACTACTCTGTCCAAAAATAGCTATCCCATAGTACCCCTGAATTTACTGATTTTTTCCAGCAATACGAATACGGGAGATGTTGACCACATCACGCAGAATCCCTTGCCCTATCAAACACCCCCAGAAATCATCGGGATGGGATTAACCAAGCATCAACTGCATGGGATTTGTAACAGGCGTATCAGGATATCACCAAATATTGATCAATGCAATTTCAAAACTACATTGCACAATTATGGGTCTGATTTCCCACAAGACTTCACAAGAAATTAGAAATTCTGAGTAATTTTCACGTATTTTGACTATGGCATATCAATCACCCTGCGGTAATCAAACCATCTAAAATGTTTTTCCCAGTAAAACCCCCATTTAGTTCTAGGATTTTCCATCTTGAATAATTATACACTTTAGCTTGACTTTTGGGATGTCCACTCATTTGAATTGTGGAAAAAACATGGGATATATATATATATATATCAACTAATTCTGCGAAATACCATCCGGTTATTGAACATAGAGATGGGAAATGGCCCCTGGGAATAGATGATAAACATCTTCGGATATACCTTTTCAACATGAGGGATTTTCCATATGAATAAATGATGGGATATGGAGCTTTCCGGTTTCCTAAGTCATGGGGATACCCCCAAATCATCCAGTTTTGTTTGGGTTTTTCCATGAAATAAATCATCCAGCTACTGGGGTATCCCCCATTTTTGGAAACCTCCATGTAAAATATATACGTATATAATATATATATATATATGCATGTATGTATGTATAAATATGTTCCACGGACCCATATACAAAACACCTCTGTCTCAGCCGCTCTGCTTTGGGTCGTGGCGTGCCATGGCCTCAGTAGTTCCACAAGTTCCAGGATCGGTATGGATGTTTTTAATGGATTTCACCGGGTTTCTAAAGCTCAAGTTGGAATTCACTGGTTTGTATGGGTGTGTTATAAGATGTTATAATCTGTATTCAATACACTTCTTGCTTTTGCCCACACTTCCGGGCCTGCACTTGGTCTCTCTGTGTCTTGGATTTTCTCCAAGGTCGGTACTTTCCCAGCACTGGTGGATTTGTCAGCCTGGACAAAAAAGACACTTTGGTGCCATGAAAGGCAGGGCCACTCTTCAAAACTTCGCCCGCCTCACTTGTGCTGCCCATCTTAAATCGGGGCGCGCGTCCTCTGGTAGGGCCAAATTCATGGATACATTGTGGAAACTGGCAACTTTGCCCATGGTCAAGTCAAATCTTTGAATGAGACAATTCAACTCAAGGTTTTCGGTCCCTCAATAGTATCAGAACACGCACGGTTTACCAGACTACCCAAGTGGGATCTGCCCACACCGCGGCCCGCATCTCTGTTACACTCAAAAGCACTTCCCCAAGAGTGACAAATGCAAGGAATACAGGAAATCAAACTGGCATCTTTGTATTTCTTTGCGCCGAACATGTGCAGGACACCTATGTACTTTTGCATTCTTTGCTGCTGAACACGGACCTGTTGCGGGCACCCAAATATTACCACATGGCATGGAAAAAATTCGACCCTTCCTGACACAGTACAACATCTCACCTTGAAACGGCAAGGGCTCTACGGGCAGAAACAACACGCAACATGTTCCGGGAACCACCAAGTCCCCCCAGTTCTGCATAGCCAGACTGTATTTCGATCATGTTTCATCAGGGTGGTCAGGCAATGTCAGGCACATGCTCTCACCATGGGCACAATCAAAGAAAAATGAGTGAAATCATACTGAAGTCCTCTACAGCCCGCAGTAGATCCTTCTCAGCCTGGACTAAGCGACCAAAGCAGCTTTTGGCTGTCCCAGTTCTGCCCGTTCAAAATTACGATATCACCAGAACTCTGGTTGGAAGTTGTATCCACTCCATGTTGACGTCAACCCCGGATGACATGATCAACTTCTGGTTGATAAGTAGATAAAATTAGATAAACAAAGTGATGCAGTCCCGCAACAAATTAGGCGTTTCCAATTTCCAATGGTGCCATCCATATCCATCAACTAGTGGGTCTATCCAGGGCCTCCAATGTGCTCAGCCACTTCCTCAGCCACTGGTCCAGGCAGGAATCCTGTGGTTAGGGTATACAATACAATTAAGTATGCTGTAATGCACATTACAGATCAAACATGTAGCGTGCTGTTGTAGCGAATTGGTATTGTGTATATGGGAATATGTTGTGCAGTATATCAATGCACCCAAATTTTCTGCGCCCAGATAAAGAAAGTGCAAAGTGGAGCGCGAGTCTTGGTGGCCATTGTAGCAGGCAACAAATCTTGTCAATCTTGCATCCTCCCCTTCTCCCATTTAGGGGAAAAACAATTCAACTCTTCCTTTGAACCAAGGGTTGCTACGGCTTGTCCCTGTTTTGTGGCTGGCCAGTTGGCCATGTCTTTGATGCCAAGCTGCTCCCCCTTTTGAACGAGATCCTCGACCAGATCCACTCGTGCCTCGTGGGTGCCGGAGAATGTGTGGAACAATCAGGCTCTCCAATCAGCCATATTTTTCTACAAAAATATCCAGGAAGACACACCCCAGGTATGCGCAGGAAATATGCAGACTATGCATGTGAGACCAGAAGAGTGGTGGTGCCGCTGCCTGCAAGCCCCTTGATGTTGCAATTCGAATGGCATCCTTCAGCAGTCTGGCTTGTATTGGATCAGGATCGTCCACTTTGGAGACCAAATGCCGCATTCCTTTCAAGGTCGCAAGGTCCCAGGCATCTGCCAGAGAGCTAATGGCGGCATTGTCTCGTCGTTCCTCTTCGATCTCATGTGCAGGTCTCATTGGGGGCAGCGGTGCCTCTCTCTTTTTGTTTCTGGGCAGATTGCCCGAGGCGAAAAAGGTCACTGGATCGGCGTGGTAGGCATTCAACAACCGGGCAGGGCCGATGACTACCTTCCTCATGTAGCCTGCATTGATCATACCCATGTAGTAACAAGCCAAACATGACATAGTCAAGCCGATCACCACCAGAACAGCACTTCCAGCCCAGGCATAGTCTCCGATTTGCTGTGCTAAACTCGGTCCAGCAGTGGTTGTTCGAAGGTTGAGCAAGAAGGCTTGCTCTGGGTCCTCGGTTCAGAACATCATGGTGCAGAGCCATTTATAGTTATATGATATTATATGATATATGTAATTATGGATATACATGCATTACAATCTGGCAACTTAACAAAGCCATGGAACATGATATAATTTCACATAGCCATGGAACCTTATACTACATAGTTTTGAATGGATAGATCATCTATAAAAGAGCCATGGCTTCATAAATTTGCTGCCAGCATCCATAGTCGTGGTGGTCACCAGCAATGCAATCATCTCAGGCGGGAGAAAACCAAGCCACTCGGGCAACTCCAAACTCAGCATGATGGATGAAATCCGTTCACCAGCTGGGCACTCCTCGAGCGTTTCTCTGCAACAATGGTCGCCTTCAGGGGAGATTTGTTGTGGTTGCGATTTTGATGCTATGGATTTGTACCATTTTAGTAGCAAATGAAACCACTTTTTGACTTTATTGAGGGCAAAACACCACTGAATCAAAAGGGTGTATTAATCTAGGGGTGACGTTGACATTCATAAATGTTAGATACAAACTCCAAGAACCTGAAGAGTCACCACGGCAAAATAACATAAAATGACACATCTGCGAGCGGACCTAAACAGCCGTAGGGGTCCCGACACATGAAGGGATAGTCTTGAGGACATCGCCATCGGAACTTGTGATCGCCGCAAACGGCCCATTTGTCAACCTCTCGAATGTCAACCTGGTGCCTGGACCCATCGGTACATTCCAAAATACTGTCTTCTGGAAAGGGCGTCTGCCAGGGAAGTGGATCATAAGGCTTCCTTGAGAACAACTCATTACAGTTGTACAAGCGCCAGGGCAAGTCCAACTTCTTACAGGTGGGAGGAATGCCCTGAACAGGATATGCAGGATTCGGATCTCCCAGTATGGTAAAGTGCTCACAAATGAAGCCTGCACAGTAGCCACTTAGCTGATACTTCAGGCTGAGCTCATAACCTCTCCGTCCGAGGAATAAGAATTCCAGAATCTTTCGCTCGCAGCCCCCCACCGTTGGAATTTGCAACCTTCCCATGGTTGGACACAGGCATTCACAAAAAGCTTCTGCGTCTCTGTAGGATGTCTCACAGAGAGTTTGGTTGAAATTCACCAGTGGTCGACATTCATCATCTCCATAGTACAGATTCTGCCCCATATGTGACAAGTTTCCTGCCAGGTCTGCCAAGCTTTGACAATACCTTCTTCGGCAGTCACTCCAAGGACCCAGTCCAGCTGCAGCAAATTCGCGGCACTGCCGAGGAAACTCATCTAGGAAGTCGGACAGAGCGTTGATCTGAAGCTGCTCGCAAACTTCGGTGGAGTTTGGAAATGAGACATTGGTCCAGACATCATGCTTCGCACATGACGCAGTTTCACAGTTGAAGCGCTGCGAATGGGATACCAAAAGCAGTATCTGCAGAATGCCAATGAGAAGGCATCGAGCATGCCGGCGCACTAAAGGCATGCCGCAGTGTGTTTTTGGTCTGTGTAAGGCAACATTTCTGATTGCTGGTTGCTCGTAAGAATCTTGATGGAACAAATAGGATACATATTTCTCCAAAGAAGCTTTCTGGAGTCGTAGGACAGCACAGTTGGGTACGAGGAGGACTGGAATGACAATGTGATATGCATTCAGTCCTTCAACTTGGATGTCCGGGTTGTTCTGAACTTGCTCTACACTTGGGTTTGTTCTCCTATTCTCCTCCGTCCTGAATCTTGAGTAATCTTGATGGTTTCAACATACCTCCGCTTGAAGTGATTTCAGCAGGAGCAGGCTTCTTCCTATCAACACAAGGATAGAACTTGTACAGGTGAACGGTAAGCTTTTTCTCTTTACAAACGGCACTTTCGATCAGGATCCTGTCAAACTCAAAAAGGAAGATACAGTCCGTGCTTTCAACAACTCTTCATGAACTGGTATGCTGATGGGTACCTACGGCGGAATACAGGCAGCTTCCACCATCAAGCAGCGTCACAGCTTTTCTACGCACAACCTTTGGTGCGAAAAGGTTTCAACATCACAAGTTTTGCGACATCGCACTCTTTTGGGGGCTTGGTGAGACATTTTCATGAGCTGCATGGGACAACTTCATTATACGATATATTACCAGCACAAAGCATCCCTGCCACTGACCGCTTAATCCACTCGAGTGTAGCGGCAAATGTATCCAGGATATATCAAATCTTCGTCAAAGACAATGATCTCTCTGTAGGTGCCACGGATTTTTTCTCGGTCACCTAAAATGCTATGAAAACCACCCTTCTTTTTGCATGAGGATGCTAATGCATCTCCGTCCGGTCGCCTCTCGTCATTGTAGTTCACCCGGCCCAAACATGAAAGGCACAAGAGAATGGTGCGAATGCCGTTGGCCCCATGGGGGCTTGTGTACTCATCACTCTTGGATACAGCCTGCCATTGCCAAATCATCAGGTTTTCATCATGGATCATGATGGCATGTCCTACCAAATAATGCACTGTGAAATCAAGCGCGAACCGTTCTCCTGGCCTCTGCAAGATAGACTCCATTGCCTCAACCAACAACATCTTTGATGCCAAACCTATCCATATGGATTGCCTGTGCTCCGAACCAGCAAAAAAAAAAACAATTTCACAATCCAGTACGCAAACCGGGGTGGCACTCTTTCTGTTGAAGAATTTTTGAAGTCTTCATCATGATAGACAATGCTGGACGCATTTCAGGTATATAATTACAAAGGCGAATGCATCTATAAGTCCAAAATCATCTATAGTTCTTTTGGCCATTTTGGGAAGCTGAGGAAGGCACCATACAAAGTGCCAGCATTGCTTCCAGCCAGATTCAATCTGAAATCTCCTTCAGTAATGCCGGCTTCACCTTCCAGGGAAGTTCCATGATACAGCCAGTGCTCATTGACTCCATCAGGATATTCATCTGTCCTGAACCAATCAGCTGCTTCTCCCTTGGTGCAGCTATCCGTCCGGAGCTCACCAGCCCAGGCGGCTCCTTCCTCTGTAATCTCAGCGTGAACCTGCTTGCGTCGCATGGCATATTCACCCCAGCTGCCGCAATTGAAGACCTGGGTGTCTCTCCAAAACTTGGCTACATCCAAAACATCTCAAAATCAATGGTTTATAATGGTTTATCATGGTTTATCATGGTCTATGATCATTTATCTTATTCAAATCATGGCAATTTGATGCGAGTTGAAGGGAAATACCAAATTCTCAGAGCCACCTGTTCCACCTCCTCCAACTTCAAGGACTCCGGAACTTTCCCACCCTTGCGATCTCGGGTGTATCGCTTCAGGAAAGTATTTTCAAAGAGACCCTCCACCCATTGAAAGGTGGGATTTCCCTTCTGAATCTCACGTTTGATGACGAGGTCACCACCTGAAAAGACAATTTGCTTGATGCCAGTTCCAGCCATTAGCCCTTCATGGAGGACATCAAACAACTTCCAACTCTTCGGCAGATGAAGCTCTTCGCTGTATGCTTTCACTACGGCTTCCAGGTCTTCGCTGGACACCTCACATGACATGATTGAAACTGGTAAAGAAACATCTTGACAGAAGCCCAATCTAGGTCTATCCCAGTGGCAAATGCATATGGCTGGATCCCACTTACCAATTGGAATACATGTATGTTTATGCAATGTTATATTATATTAACCAGATTCTGTGCGTGTATTTTTGATCATTTTTGCATATTCCTGAGCTAAGGAAACTTGCCAAACCTGTCAAACGTGTCGACAAGCCACATTCTTGACAACTGCTGATAAGATTGTAGCGCCTTTTCCAGGCGAAGCTTCCTCTTCGCCATCCTCAGATGTTGGCTTCGCTGCAATGATGTCTGCAATTAAGCCAGCGAAAAGAAAGATACCATATCTGGTGATGTCCGAGTTCGCATCCGCAGTCACAGACGAAGCCACCCATTTCAATCGAGATTGAATCTCTCGATTCAGCATTTCTTCAAAATGTGGGATCTCTGTTGCTTCACCATGATTCGCCAACTTCAACAGCTCCCAAAAGTCGCTTTTGATCAGCCGCCCGAGATCCGAAATGCTCTTCATGGCAAGCTTGGCACCACTGTTTTTGCCCAAGTCCACGCGGGGATTGGTCTCGGCAAAGCGCGCAGCTTCCACGGAAAAGTCACTGGGCGATTCAGACACCGACCAACTTTCCGTCTTCCGCTGCATCAAAGTGGTCACAACAAAGGAGAGCTTTCCTGCCAAACAGGACACTCTTTTTTTGGTTTCAAACACAACAGCACTTGCCATGGACATCAGACAATGATTTGATAATGTATAAAGGCAAACATATCGGTGAATATAAATCATAGGTAAACAATGTCAACCATGTCTGAAATGGTCTCAAGATCATTTAAAAAACACAGATTGAATATCATTGAGTAGCAATGAGTAGCACTTTTTCGAACCCGAATCCACCGGAACACCATTTCCTCCGTCTCCATCTCGCCTCTGCCGAGTTGGGATTCATCCAGTGTTCTCACCTTTTCGAAGAGTAACGCCATTCTGATCAGTCGGGTGTACTGTCCTGCTGCATCTTTCTCGAGGGTATCAAAAGACTCGCAGACATGCTCGTACCTTGGCGGGGTACGAGCCACACATGGAATTATAATATGATTGAATCATATTGAATCATCTTAAGTATGAAAGTCTAATTGGGATCATATATCTTTTTTCATGGATTTTTAGGGATGGAAAAAGAACAATCAAAGCACCATCGAGAAACATGATCCTTTCCAGTAGTTGTTGTCTCTCTTGATTGTGCTTCGCACACTGACACGGGACATCTCTCCCGGCTACGTCATTCACATGTGCAAATAGCGCATCCGGGTAGGCTCTCGCCATCCGTTCCACAATGGCCTCAGGCATGTTCTTGTTCGAAGCTGCATAGTGCAGTGGCAACCGTTTGGCAAAACTGCTCTTCAGACTCAATTCCTTCCCCCAGTTGGACAAATTCACCTTCTGATCCAGCAAGAATTCCAGCAAAGATGGCTGCAAAGCTGACTTGGTGACTCTGCAGGCTGCATGAATGGGGGCATATTCTTGCCATCCGTGGTATTTCTCCGTCGCCTCCAAACTGCTGAGTTCATTCAGATCTTTGATGTGTTCCAAGATCTCCCGGGTCATGTCTTGCGCAGACTTGTCAGGCCCTGCCAGCAAGGCGGCGCAAAGGAGCTTGCCGCTTCCTCAGGCGTCTGGTCTATTTTTTTCGATCAAAGCTTTGACGGATTTGTCAACACAAGAGTGAACAGAGATGAACAGAGAAGACATGCTGTGAATTTTAAGCAACAAATCTAGGACTTCAACACTTTTTGCTTGAGCCCCTCCTGGGATTTTGTGGGATAGCACACACTTGCTGACCATATCAAGATCTCCAGCGATCACAAACGGCAACATTCCTTCTTGAAGAAGCCTTGTTGAAAAGTCGTACTTCAATGATCTGGGCACCAGCAATTCAACGCACTCCCAGCTTTGAATTTCCACTGCATGGATTAAGGGGTTCACCTCGGGGTCGTTCCTCCCGATGAAGGGCCGTACTCCTGCGTCCAGCAAAACTCTCAAGCACTCGGCTTGGCCATTTTTCGCTGCAGCAACAGTCGCTTCTCTACCACCATGCTTCTTGACACAGTCGTCCCATCTGGAAATGAGTTTCTGAAGAGCCTCTGGCTGCCCAGAAGCCGCTAGGTTGCTCAGTTCATCGAAAAACTGATCCTGATAGGCACCATTTCCCTTCCTGGCCCATTCAATCACCATATCTGACAACCGAACATCGATTTCTGGAGGTTTGGGCTCTACCGGCTTGGCTTTGCCAGCTCCGCCCCCCATGGCCAAAGTGCCAAAGTCAGTGTCAACGGCACGGCTCTGTATATTTTGTCTATGCCATGTTCATGTCGTGAGGTGGTGTGTGTACATCATATTCTATCCTCCTCTGTCTCCTTTCTGCCTATCGGAAACCACATGAATGTTCTCTTGCCTTTCTTTCCCTCTTTCTGTCTGTCTGTTTGTTTGTGTGTTTGTGTGTTTGTCTATCTGTTTGTGTGTTTGTCTATCTGTTTGTGTGTCTGTCTATCGGTCTTTCTTTCTCTTTTTTGTTTTCTCTCTCTCTCTCTCTTTTTCTCTCTCTATCTCCCTCTCTCTCTTTATTCTAAATCTGCAAATCTATATAAGTACATAATTATACACAATATATCCTATACACAAATATGAAAATCCCATGCATGGAACGTCGACCGAAGCTGTTGTCTGCCAGCTGCTCAGCGGCTCGAATCAGATCAAGGTACAGGCATCAGTTGCATCAAAAAATCGCCTTATCATTCACCAATCTGTCACTTCTGCCGGAAGGCCATGGCAGATCTGGCACAGGTTGTTTTGTTCCTGAAAGCACTGACTTTGGACCGACTGTCAGAGTCGATCACCGTCTTTTGGCCAGGCCATAGCTTCACATCTGAAATTCGTGGGGCCGGAGTAACTGTACTGATCGACGGCACCCGGCATTTTCTAAGGCTGCCTGAAATCTTGCAAAGCCGAGCTTATCGCTCGTGACTTGAATTATTGATAGGTTTACGTGCAAATATAGTCTCTGCTTGAAAGGAATTGTAGACCAAGTCGCATGCAATGGCATGCATCCGCAACAAGAAAGCTGGACCACGGCAGTCAGAACTCGTCATGCTGCGCGGGGAAAACCAGCGGGCCGTTCTGGATCCCCACCACAGGCCTCCGAGGTTTTGAAAGGAATTCCGACTTTCGTTGTTTACATTTTGCATCTTCCATTTTTTTGGGCACTTCTTTTGAGATTACCTGAGTTCTCATTTTTCTCACCCCCAAAGTCAAACTTGCCTGCCGCTATGCTGGAAAAAGGAACCTCAGTTCATTCCATCAGATTCCATCAACTCAATAAATGAAATACCTCAACTTCATCCAATCAGTCATCAAGAACCTCAGTTTTTCATTCTCACCTCATTCGCTGAAAGGAAAACAACAGAATGCAGCGAATGCCGTCCCAGTGACTGGAGCAGTTCTGAAGACACTTTGGATCCGCCTAACGTGGAGCTCGTTGATGGGCTGGTTTCAAGCTATCCCAAGACGTATGGAAAGCAACCATATTTGGAAATATTCAGAAATATACACATTCTACATTATATTGTGTGTATATTGGTGTGTGTATATATATATATATGTATATAAATGTATATGCATGTATATATGTATATATATATATGTATACTGTAAATCTCTCTCTCTATATATATATACACATTATACTGTGTATATATATATATATACATTATATATTATATGAATTTATATCATATATATATAGATTCACATATATGATCATATGTGTATATTCATATATCATCCACCAAACAGGATAAGTATTGTGATATTCATGGGATCCCATGGCTGAGATGCGACCCCAGTAGCAGGTTTGTGCCAGCCATTGAGCACTGATGGGCAATGGCACTCGTCAGGTGGTTCAAGTGCCGGATTCATCTCCAGTAGGACTTGCTCATCCACATCCTGATCTGAAAGGGTCTACCCATCATTTCAAGCTGAAGCAAACTGAGGATATTGCTTAAGGATGTAAAAATCAATGGTATTGTATGTTTAAGGACACTTTCCTTGATGCTGCAAAGATCTTCACACTCAGCAACTGCCTGGAATTTTCAAACATCAATATCTCTGAAGTTCTCTTGGCCGGTTGCACCACTTATGGGAAATCTGCAAGTGGCAACAACCAATTCAAAACAATCAAAGGACTCTCCTTCGGCTCTTTTTCGACATGATGATCATCACTCACAACCTTGGCCAGAAACATGTTGGAATGGGTGAAAACGGTCCACACATAAAAATAGCTACTTGTTGTGGATATCCATCCTCCACAAACATCAGAGGTTCTCTAACTTTTGGCCCATCTCCAGCAACTTGACTCCAGCATTGGTTTTTCACCACGACCACCCAGAGGCGCGCACCTGTCTAGATGGCCATTGCCCTTCCTCTGAAATCGGAGCCTTCAGCCGCCACCAGTGACATGTCCGTGGCTTTCATGCGCAGTGGCTTCAATCCGTTTGCAAAATGTTGGGAACTCTGGACCATGAACGCTAAGGTAATGGAACCAACAACTCTTCGTTTTCTGCCAGGGGTGAAATGTGTGGAGCCTCCGCAGGGTTGGAGGCAAAGTGCTCTTTGACCAAATCTCTTTCGGCCTGCACAGAATTGAACATCTTAGATCTCAAGGCACTTTCTGCACCCCACATTCAGGTTGTGCAAGAGTGGATAAGTTTGCTCTCCAGGTGACGATTCAGTTGTAAAGTTGTACAAGGGGATAAGTACCACACATATAGCTGCATAATGCATCATAGTCATAATCCATCATAATCATAATCCTAATATATCCTAATATTTCAAAGTGCACCAATCGGCTCGCCTCAACCTTGAGATCAAGCGTTGAGGCGTTCTGAGGATCCTCCTTGATGCTCTCCTTGTTCAACAATGGTCCATTGGTCGCGTGGGGTTCTCTGAAAATGGATGAAACATGATGAACATGGCATCAAAATTCCATTGGTTGTATCTAATTTCATCAAATTTTGGGTTGTTTAGCCGATTGTTGGACAAAGCCATGTAGAATTCGAGAGACACAACTTCCTCAACATGTTTCCAAAAAGGTCTGGGACACCAGCTTCTGCACTATGGTGTGCAAATCCATCATCCTTCTCCTCCGCCTGTGTCAACATTCACTGATATCCCCCATCACTGGGAGCAGGTCAATCAATGTAAAACCACACGCAAAGATATGCAGAGTATTGCCTCAACCCACGGTGAAGCCGTCTCTGGGCTAGTGGATAGAGATGAACGGCCAGTCTTCTCTGGACTGTCCTTCATATTGGCTCATCAGTGACGTGTCAACATCCGCAGCATCGTTGGGAAAAGACAAGCAGCAACGGTGTCCAACATGCTGAAGCTGTGCTTTCCCGAGCCTTCATAGGTTGGTCATGCGACACACGATCCTCCACATTTCCAGCTTCGTATCCACTTTCAGGAGCCACTTGCGCGACCTGAATCGCCTTGCAGGACTTGATACGACCACAAAAAGAAACTCTGGGAAGGCTCCGAATGCCAATGCCTTCAAAGCGCGCCCTGGATGCCGGAAGCGGAAATTCTCCTATGCGGGAGCATAGAATCGCAGCGGGCTCGGCTTTTGAACATGTTTGGAATCCAACAGAGGTAAGAAATATTGATATGTTTCATGCAAAGGTGTGAGCAACGATAGGCTGTGTAAGTCGGCTGAAGAAAGCAATTCCTACTGAAGTGCAAGGGAGGAACGGACTCCAGGAGACAAACATGTATACCAATGACCTGAGCATTCTGAAAACCTGCTGACCCCATCCCATCTGCAACAGCTCAATACACTCGAAACTTCAAGGTACATCTTGCCAAAGATTTGCACAGTTGCACCTTGTGGAAAACAACACATTGATCAGGAATCGATTCCATATATGCAGCCACGTTGCGAGGAGAAGAACAACAGTCAGAAACACACCTGCACACAGTGATCCATTGAAGATTCCATCATTCTGAATGGGTCGAGTCAACAGTGTGTACCTTGAACATTGTAGGGTGTGCTGCCCAAAGAAGCGTTGCCTTAGAATACTCTAATTACCCTTAAATCCCATGCTCCTCATTTTCACTATTACACATTGCTATCAATTGTGTGTAAATCCTCCACTTTGCGGACAAACTCAAATATCATACGGTTGCTTCCCCATTCTATCCCATACATATGTACAATATATATATATATATTATATACACATAGATGCCAAAAATGAATATAACCCATTATAAACCCCTTTTACAGCCCGTAGATATCTATTAAACCATGCCATCAATTGGAGGACCTGCTCGCTCTCCCAACGTCTTCCGAGCCATAGAGATGATGGAAGCTTTGACGCCTTGGCGGGTCCGTTGATCGAAGATTTCCCCCTGCTGGACGATTCGGATTTTCCATTGGGATTTTTCATGGCCTTTCCAGGGCAGCCGTCTTCATTTCCTGAGAGTTTTTTCCATTTACCCATGAACCATCCTAAAACTGAATAGACTGGATGATATTGGCGTGTTCGGCGCTCCATTTGTGTACATGATTGGATTTCATTGGAATTGAGGGTTATGACCACACTCATGAAGCCGTCTGGGAACCAAACAACTGATGATACCCGCAATCCGGATGCGCGGAATGCACGTTGTGTGAAGTGGCGTTCTTGATTTCCAAATCGGCAGTCAGGATGCAAAGCATGTCAGTTGTTTGTCAGGTCTGCCCAGTGCCACCGAAAACAGGAAATACCCTCTGTTCACTATGTCCGGGATCATATTGGATATCATATTGGTAAACAAAATCATACAGTATCTTTAGCTCCTTAGGGCAGTAATCCTGTCAATGACACAGCCAGGCCTTTATAGTCTTTCGCTCTGAAAGAGTATGACACACATATATATATATACACGTATATAAGATTATATGTATAGGTATATATATATATATACATATACATACACATGTGTGTCCCTCGAACAGCGACCCAATGGCTCTTTATGTTTTCGAGGCGACCTCCTCAGTCCCATTGGC
The DNA here is from genome assembly GCA_003297045.1 of Symbiodinium sp. clade C Y103. Classification (NCBI taxonomy): domain Eukaryota; class Dinophyceae; order Suessiales; family Symbiodiniaceae; genus Cladocopium; species Cladocopium sp. clade C. Next base: position 52,303 of record BGPT01002927.1, read on the forward strand.
CATTGCTCAGATCCCAGGTCGCTTCAAGTCACTTCTTCCAAGTAATAAAAACCATGGCATTGCCCAACCAAAAAACAGGGAAGTGTCGGGAAACTGCCAAGTCAATCACCAGCCATTCCCGCCGCATCGGATTTTTGTTTCTGCATGCGCGGATGTGGCTTTGTCAACCCAGCCAGACGAGCTTGGGAAGGCATTCGTTCCCATTCCAACCTCGCTGGACGGTGGATGATTGGGGTCTTGGGACACAACAAGTTGCCAAATGTGTACTTGACAATCTTCACCAGAGTGCAAGAGAATGTGAGAGATGTGGGTACTCCATACGGATGCAATGAGATTGAGAACTGTAGTTGTGCGATGTGCGGCAAGGAGTGAAAGCACGTAGCAGCTGTTTTCATGTGACCCAACCATTCGCCAAATTATGTGGCCCTGGGTAAGCTCGGCGCCAATCCAATCTGGCAAGCCTCACCTTTCGGCACTCGCGATAGCTTTTACAAATATGTCCAAATGATTCCACATGTGCATGTATGTACAATATCTACTGCAACACATACACACACAAACTATACCAGCAGTACAGTACAAGTCCATAGAGTTACATCATGTTATATCTCTACAGTATCCTCCGTTTCAGTCTGGTTCAACCTCAAATATCCCCAAAATCCGCTGGTTAATCATGGGTAATCTTCATACTTCATTAATCTCCATGAAATATACAATTTGGGATACAGCAGTGCGCCTTTTCCTACCAACGTCCAGGGTGACCCCCGCATGAATGCCGTACCTCATTGGTCTCCAACCACGGGAATCTCTTGCTTTGAGCCTGGCGAATGGGTTTCGGCAAGAGGGGATTCACCCCTTGGGGTATCCCCATTCTGGCCAAATATTCGAGCATGATTGTCCATCTTCAATCATTTTATCATCACAAAGTTGGACTCTGTTTTTTTTCCATATATTTGAACAACCATCGTGGTTGGCCATTTCTATCAATTTATATAGAACCCATGGCCAACCATTGAATAAACATAGAAAACATTAGAACCCTATTTCGGTCTGAAACCATTGAATCAGTTATGGCACCATCCATGGCACCGAGACTCCCTGCCAGGTCTTGTGGAATGCCCAAGACCTTTCTGCCGTTCCTGTCGCTGCAAAAGGTGCGTCGCTTTCGAATTGGGAAACACCTGGAAAACAATCTATTCATATATGGCATATATATATATATATGTATATATATATATGTATAGATATGTCATATATACTACAATGGTAGATCAACATGTTAAATACCTGACAACCTACAAAAATCCAGTGGTTTAACGTGGTTCAACAGCACATTTCCCCAAGGAACAAAGTGATGGCCGCAACTTGTGGGCCCATTTCCAAACAAAGCCGCACTGAATTGCTCATCATGCGAAGCTCCTGGGAGCTTCTCCTTCCCACCGGTCCAACGAAGCATCCTTGGAAACCGCTCTTTCGCTATGACTCAATGATTGCAGCCTGGTTTTTATGTCAACATGGCTCGTACATAGATCCATTCACAAAGATTTTTGTGGTTTTGACCAAAGTATTGACCCATCACAAACTTCAGCTTACCTCCATTATTTTGTCCAACTATATATATTTCTTTCTTCTGGGGCCCATCTGATCCATTTTTGGACAAACCCATTTGGTGCTTGCCGAGAATCCATCGCTTCCACAGCAGCCTTGTTGAGCACCGCCATAAAGAGCTCTGATCGGAATGTCTCCATGGGAACCTGAGATGAGCTGAATCAAAGTCACGGATATGCGTAAACATACATATACACTATATATATATATACACAATATGTGTCTCTATGAACATCTTTATAAATCTATGTATGTGTGCACTTGTATGTAGCTCTTGTCTAGCTTTTATGTTTTTTCTTCTGCAATTGTTATGCAATTGTGTGCAGTTGTATGCAATGTAATGCAATGAAATGCAATGTCATGTAATGCCATGTAATGTATGAACTGTTATGTCATGTTAACTAATGCAATGCTATGTAATGTATACATGTATGCGTGTGAATATTCTTTCTATCTATCTACCTATCTATCTATCTAACTATCTAACTATCTATCTATCTAACTATCTATCTATCTATCTATTTATCTATATATCTATCTATCTATCTAACTATCTAACTATCTAACTATCTAACTATCTATCTAACTATCTATCTATCTATCTATCTATTTATATATATATATATCTATCTATCTATCTATCTAGCTATCTATCTATCTATCTATCTATCTATCTATCTGTCTGTCTATCTATCTATATAATCATGCCATGGATGTTCCTGTGCAGTTCTAGCTATGCTATACTCTTGGCTACATCTCCCCAAACAGTTTTTCCACTCCGTTGACTCTTCACAAAAGCACCTGAGCATCAAGCCAACTCAAGCTTGGGTCTTGTGGAATCAGTCCGGAATGGTCTTCGAAAAGCCTAACATATGGAAAAGGATGCAAACAACGATGCTTATTATCATTGCTAGTTCAAGATCTTCAAGTGATTTTCTCCAATCTGAACAAATACAGACGCAGAACGGCGGAGCCTCTGGGCCATCCAGAAGCCAAAAGACACCATCTGGTCCTGGCAATGCCTCAGCAGGAGGTCTCCGACCATTTTGGATTACCCAAAAGGTATTTATAGTCGATTTTCCCATTAAAAATGGTGATTTTCCATAGTTATGTTCTGTTAGTTTACCAGAGTGCCAGAGGGTACCCAAAAATCCAATCGTTTCAATCACCTCGTTTGAGGCAACCAGACGGTATCACGCAATGCATCACTCGTCTTCAGCTCAGGCATGTGCCAAATCCACGAAGCCCAGTCCTAGGCCTAATGGCACAGGCTGGCTGGGTGATATGAAAATCATCACGGAGGATGAACCAAAGGTCCAATCATGCAGATAACACCAAAACAAATCGGATGTTTGATGGGATATAGGATGTTTTATACTGTTTCATGGGACATTCTATGGGATGAAGAGGTACAAAGAGTTTTCAAATCCCGTAAAATATCAGTTCCTTTATCCCAATACTGTGGGATATTCAAAGGAACATGCCTGGTAAAGGATAATTCACAAAATCAGGACCTGATTTAAGTCGCGCTCAGTCTTCGGCTGACGTCTAAGTCATATGGCCGCCCAGCACGTCTCAATACTTCCGCAGCCTCCGCCAACGAATGCCACGAGTGGTGGAGATGTTCAACTTGGATCATCGAGCATTCGCAGATTTGCGAAGCAACTTCTACCAATGCTCAACAGGGCACATCAAACACTAACACTAGATGCCATAATTTCAGCAGCCGCAATAAATAAATAAATAATTCCATAAGTAAATAAGTAAATACGTATATATATATATGTATATATGTATGTATACAATATGCATATATATATATATAATGTACAATAAAATGTTACGTTGTATGTATATATATATATATATTATTATATATTATTATTTCATATATGTCTCTAGATTACGTAATAATAAGTTGGCTTACCTTCTAATCGTCCTGACCTTTGACATAGGCGACACTTCATGCCTCGTGGCGGAACTTGAGTGTGGTATCCGACACTGGCCGACGGTGCGTTGAGGTCCCGCGGATGAGTCGTGCCTCAGACCAAGAAAACATGGTGACTTCACCAGCAAAAGTTGCGTTTTTTTTTTTTTAAACTCCAAGTACACAATGTGACACATTGTAAGCTACGACTAAGATCGACGAATCAAGGGAGCCCTCAAATTCTTCACTCTGCCACCTGTCTTGAAGGCAAACTTGAATATCTCCTGATCGGCATCTGAATGTATGAGTCTGGGCTGAGCCAAAGTTGGCCTTTCTCGTCATGCTGATGTCTGCTGCACACAAATTGACCCATCTACCTTCTGCACACCTGGGTATATCACCAAACATTTGGGCCTAAAAATCATTGGCTGACCTAAAACCTGATCACTCAATTCTCTTGTCGTAGACAATCCCCATTTTGAGACAAATTCTATGGCTACGAATCAACATGATCAGCAACATGCAACAACAAAAAACAGATGAGCTACTGACTTACCACTAAAAAACACCAACACTATCCAAAAGTATCTAAAATCGCTAAATCCTACCAAATCTATGGCTTGTTGGGTATCATTGAACCACAGGCAATCTCCGATATCTCACCCTCTCCCTGAGAAACCGGCCATGGCTTTTTGCAGGTCAGGCCTCAAGCCATCGATTGCAGCTCGTCCTTCAGGTTTGATCAGCAATCCCAGCCTGGCAGCGGCATTTCTCGGAGTCCAAACATGGCGAAACATCACGGCAATCAACCAGGGAGTGGAAACTACAAATTACCCTCTGGTAAACTAACATAACTATTGAAAATGGCCATTTATAGTGGATTTTCCCATTAAAAATGGTGATTTTCCATAGCTATGTTAGTTTACCACGCGAAATTCCGCATGCTGAAACCATGAGTTGGTCGTACAGCCGCTTGGTCCAACGTTGCCAACCACGAAGCGACCTGGACATAAGGTCTTCAGAATTTCCACTTAGAAAAGCTTCACAAAAGGATAGTAGATTAAGGATTAGCAATTAGGTATCAAAATGAGAGATTCAACCATCAAAAATGATTGTAGAATCATTGTTGCAGAATTATATAGGGACACCTTTTCGCATTCTTGGCGATTTGAAACCAACTACGAGTACTTCCTGGAGGACTTCCTCAAAAATCATCCAACTTTCAATTTTCTGGTATTGGCAGGTCAAGTGGCTTGTATGAAAATAGGATCCTCCCAAATTTGATTCTTATTGATCATGCTTCTTGTTGATTTCCCCATTTTTCACCATATTTCACTGGCAAACGCTTGGTGATCATCCCTCCCTGTTTTTGCTCAGCACCTGCCAAAAATCCGACTGGTCTGACGGCATCCACCCTGAGTGGGACTCAGGAATTTCGTGAAAACATCTGGTTTGATCATCGACATTTAGGATCGGATGGGAGATTCAGAAGGGATAGGAATGGCTACTGGGATTTATCTAAACAACAATATTAGAACATATTTTGTGTAGACACCCAAATGGCTACCCTCCAAAAATCTGTACTTGAATAGGTAAAATGGATGAACATTGTATAAAATCACCAGCGGATGGAATGGGATACCCTCCGACAGACCCAGGTGTGGGTCGTGGTCACCGTCAGCTCCGCACCAGCTTTGGTTGGATGTTCAGCCACCAGGCTGTTATGCAGCGTCCACATCTTGATGGTAAAACCTCCAACGTTTGTTGAATCTCCCATTTTTCAAGGGTTACACCGTTAAACCTCCCCCGTCTGATGGTGGAAGTTGACTCCACATTTTCTGATACCTCACATCTCTGGTGAAATCTCCTCATTTTTTCCATCAGATTTCCATCCCGATCTCGGGCATCTCGTGGGTCTCCGCACTCTGCAGAGTTAGGCCCAGGCAAAGGGATGCCAGCGTCTCCGCTGGCATGGGACGGATGGGGGAACTCACCGTCACAATCCTCGTGGCAGATGGGGGGCTGGGAGAGTTTTCTCCAGAAGATGGGGATATTTTTCGATGTCAACACCTCTGGTACCTGGTGAAGGTTCCGCTATAAAGTGCTTGTAAATGGATGTTCATCCAAACATGCTACAATAGCTTTTGATCCATCTACATTTCACAATATTGATACTAATTAATGTCAATGACAACCATGGGAGTCTGAAGCCAACAAATATGTAGAAACCTCGAACACCCAGATGGGGCTGGCGGATGGTTTGTGCCATAGATAAATCAGCACTTGCCAGGGTCGTAAAAAGAATATATAACGCATACTGAACAGGTCATGCACTATTTGATCATTGCGTGAAGACAACTTGCCCGCAGCTTTGCCCCATTTGATGGACATACCCACATGTGCCAGTGCCTGTGGAGGATGTGAGCTGTTTGCTCCGCCTCCAATATCAGGGAATCAAAAATCATCCCTGGGGGGAAGTTTGTCATGGGCCATGTTGAAAGACATCACAATGGGGGATGGGCTATTACAACCAATTATATCCAATTATCGGATTCCTCCTCCTCCTCCTCCTCCTCCTCCTCCTCTGAATCATCATCGCCACCCATATCAAGATCACTCTACTGTAGAACCTATGATTCTCCTCTTCCCTTGTGAATCGTTTGAACCCTCTTGAGCCGTTTCAAATAGGTGGAAAAGGTAAAACTTTGGTGCAAGATTGGTGAACCATTGGTCCGGCTGACTGATAAGATTTTATCAATCTGAAATGTTGTGTCATTTTCGCTTGTTACATCCAAAAAACGATGGTAAACTCTCCAAATTTGTTGGTTAGCTTCCAGTTTTTGCTGGTTTAAGTCTCCACATTTTGCTGCTGAAATCCACATTCCAGCTGGATCAGTCACACCTTTTGCTGGTGCACTGGCCAAAATCTTAAGGGGTTACCCTCTGGTAAACTAACAGTTTGCGATGGAAAACCTCATTTTCAATAGGCAAATCATCTATACATTATCGATACATGTGCCATATTCCATAGCACACTGTTTGTAGTTTACATCCAGAAATTCTGGTCATCCAAAATTCCAGTTCCAAATTCACACGATATTTTGCGAAACATCATGATTTACCCTCCAGTAAATTTACACAGACCCTGCCAGATTGGGGTTGTTTTAGATTCATTTTCCACAACTAAAAATGATGATTTTCAGGGTAAAACTGTTAATTTGCCAGAGGGTATTTCCCATTATTCATCATAAAACCATAGTTATCTTAGTACTATCCCGTATATACACACACATATATATATATATATATGTATAGTACGTTTAAGAGCTTCAATGTGGGACGCCTTTATACGGTATAGTTGCCTTAAGAGTTCCCACTTGGGATGTTAATTTGGGACGCAGTTGAACAAGAACGTTATTAGGGAGCTTGTGAAACGTGCAGAACTTCTATGAAACTTCAATTTGTGCACCTCTATAAAGCACTGCAAAGAACTTTTGAAGAGACTATACCCATAGCCACTATTGTAAACCACTATAAAAAGCTCTTGAATGGACTATATGTCATATCCAATCAATTTCTGCGGTAAACCTGATGATTTACCGATACCTATCTGGGAAAGTTACATTATTTCAGTCACCCGAGGTAAAGCTATTTGAGGATGATTCACCATATAAACCATGCTTCCAGCGGGGAGACAGAGAGGTCACTTTTCATTTACCCAAATATGTATATATATCTATACCAATGAGGTAAAGTATACCTATGGGATGTATATATATATATATGGATGATTAATGGGATATCTATATCTATATATATAATATCCTATGTATCATCATCCAAAAGACACAAATATATCCTATGTATATATATATATATATTATAACTATGGTTTATTAATGATAACATGATACCTATGGCGTACCGCTCCCGCCTGCAACCCCAGGCGCCCCGCGGCTGCCAACAGCCGCGCCAAGCCGCTGGCAGAGAGCTGACGATCCAGGCCCTCACAAGAGTCGAACAACGCAGCAAAACCCATGGCAAAAATGGGATGAACTATCAGGATAACCATCAAAAATCATCAGAAACGATGGAAAACACATGGAACACCCATCAAACAATCATGGATTTTTCTATGCAACTACTGTGCAAACAGGATGCAAAGCAACATGCAAAACTGTCAACAAACATGGAAAACTATCAAAACCCATGGAAAAAAACTGCACAACATCATCGTTTTCAGGGGCATTTTTTGAAACGCCCACCGGCGGATTTGATAAATGGCCTGCAAATTTGGACTTGAGACAACATGCATCATTTCCGTTGGGTCCTTCTCTAATAGCATCCCCAACCACGGCTGCAGCCTTGGCAAAATAAGTCGCATGGGCAGGGGTTTCACAATTGGGATGACGGTACTCACAATAGGGCAAGCACTGAGGAATATCCAAGCGGAGTGCAGCGCACGACTCCAGGACCTTGCGAAAAACGGCCATGGTGCATCACAAGATGAAAACAACTCAGAGTTTTCAGCAAGTCTCGTCCATGAAACATTGCGCAACATCTAGGTTTGTCTGAAAATAGGGTACCCCAAATGTCTGAAGCTTCATCATCATTTTCAAATATTTTCAAACATTCTCATCTATTTTCCCTATCAAAGAGGCCATCTGATGGCCCATCCCCCATTTTCAAACAAACCCATCACCAGTCCGACATGTTGGAAATGCTGCAGTGCCTCCACTGACTGGGCTGCCTGAGTTTAGACAAATCATGCTCCTCCGTTTGGTGGTGCATCGAAGATAGGTCAGATAGGCTAGGGAACTTGGTAAACATAACCAGGCTAACTGTTTGGGTTTACAGGGGAATATATCGAACCAGTTGATTGGGTTATACATCAATACAACTGGGGGGCACCAGCTTGTACGAACGCCAGAAACCACTGAGAGACAAGGCCGTGAGATTCGTTCCCAAGCTCACCAGCGCAGCAGAACAGAGAGGAGCATATGGAAGACCAGCTTCCTTAGAAACAACGAGCCGCTGCAGAGCCTCCCTGGAGCTGGAGCGGCACCTGGGACCCAAGCGGCCATTGCACGCATGGCTGCCACCTTGGCTGGTCGAGCAATAGGAATGGATGGGAATTGAGTCCATTTCCCACGTTGAAGCTCCAATTTGGTGCGGACGTTCGCTTGCGTTGAGTTCCGGACAAGCTGATGTGTTTCCAAATCATTTGCCGACAGAGCAATCTTTTTGCAAAGAAGCTCCAAGTACTGCAAAACCTGTGCAACTTTAGAGAGAAACATTGTGAGGTTGCTTGCTCTGTTGATTCGCCACAGGGAATTGTGCCTCCGCCGTTGCATTTGCAGCCAGCTTTTCCGCAAAGGGCGCGGCTGCCTGCGCAAAAATTCAATCGCTGTGTCCAAAAACAGGATATCCATTGGGTATCCCCAAATCCAACCCAGCAATCCCATGCGTTCAATCATCGTTTTCCCCATGAATGAAGTAGCTCTTGTGCATGCTGCAAAGGCCTCAACCGCTTCGAGGGCTTCTGCAGCTTCCCTAGAAAATGCCACAGCCTGGGCGGCATCAACTGCTATGTCGGTTTCCAATGTATTGATCTTCCAGGGAAAACCATGGGAAAACCAGGGTTCTTACTCCCAAAATTTCCCAAGTATGGGCTTCCGGTAATTTTTTCCCACGAATTCTGGGATGAATGTTATTGCAAGCAGCACTTGAAGGTTACTAAGGCAAACACTTTTTTCAGGAAGTCAGCAAGCTCTAGATCCGTCCTCAAGCAATGATCGCTATTCCGTTTCTGAAAATAGATCAAGTCGATTTCTTGACCAGGTCTCTTTCAGAACTTCGAGTACATATCTTACATCAACTTATAGATATTTCGAAAGCTCATTCATGACAAGCAAATGGTGGACCTGGTGGACATGTGGTGCAACCCGGCTGCATCCCCGTTTGACTCCACGCCGCTCCTGGGAGATCTCCAAGAGTCCAGAAGGCTCCGAAACTCGGCGGCAGCTCCAGCTACCTGGCACAAGTGATGTCAGCCTGAGGATTGCATGGTAAACATGTTGGTCTATTGCCAAACGGGAGCAATGATTTTTTTTTTTTGCGTGGCGAAAATCAATTGAGTGATGTAGTATGATATCCGCCGACCCCAGCCATCAGCTAGGGGGAGCGCGCCCGAGAAAAAGTGTTGTCCTCAGGTGGCCAACAAAGCACCCCCTTCTGTGGCTTGCTGGTNATCCGCCGACCCCAGCCATCAGCTAGGGGGAGCGCGCCCGAGAAAAAGTGTTGTCCTCAGGTGGCCAACAAAGCACCCCCTTCTGTGGCTTGCTGGTGCCAGTCTTGAGCTTGAAACCTTCATTTTTCTTGCGGTCAGAAAGTCACGTT
>BGPT01002928.1:2391-37825 GCA_003297045.1 Symbiodinium sp. clade C Y103
AAAAACGCGCGCGCTACATACATTGACATACGCTACATATAAGTAGATGCGTAAGTCCTCACAAGTAGGTTCATTCTATGTCGGTTTATGTAAGTTATATGTCCGTCTTAAGTAATTGATCTCACCTAAGTAGAACCGGTCCTTATGGTANTAAGTCCTCACAAGTAGGTTCATTCTATGTCGGTTTATGTAAGTTATATGTCCGTCTTAAGTAATTGATCTCACCTAAGTAGAACCGGTCCTTATGGTACCTCTCCAGAGAGTGTGGCTGCACCACCAGCGGCTGCCGCGTCACCAACCCCTTCCGGACACTCACTGGCGCCCCTCCCGCCGGAGCAGGGGTAGGGTTGTAGCGCAGCATGAAAAGGGCCGATCTGAAGACCCGGAAACATGCCTGCCAAGCCTGAAAATTCGGCGGGCCCGGGATGTCTGCCGAGCGCCACGTCCCATCTGGCTGGAACGAATAGCTCTTGGTTTTCATCACGCGCTGGATCCTCCTTCCAAAAGGTGTCAGGATTGAGAAGTCCGCGTATGGGCTCTCGTCCCTGATCACCACTTTGTCTTCCAGAGCCGCCACTTGCAGGTCGGTAGGCTCCACTTCCGGAAGCGGGTCTGACCCAGTAACCTCCCTGTGGTTTTCGTAGTAAATCCCCATCTCTGCCCTGGTCTTCNGCCACTTGCAGGTCGGTAGGCTCCACTTCCGGAAGCGGGTCTGACCCAGTAACCTCCCTGTGGTTTTCGTAGTAAATCCCCATCTCTGCCCTGGTCTTCACTGCTATCTCGGTGTCGTCTGTCTGATCTATCACGTTCGATAGCTTGACCTTCTTTAAGGGCGACTGGCCNGTAAATCCCCATCTCTGCCCTGGTCTTCACTGCTATCTCGGTGTCGTCTGTCTGATCTATCACGTTCGATAGCTTGACCTTCTTTAAGGGCGACTGGCCAGCTCCCCCCGCCGCAGCAGTCACTGCCGCTGCTGGCGTCCCACTCACTGGTGGGGCAGGTGCAGCCTTTGCAACTGCGGAGGAAGAGGTCGCCCCCGGCAACATCGGGTCCATGTCCTCCAGCCCCACGGCCTGCCTGGCTACACGCCAAACCACCGCCATCTGGATCGTCTCGGTGACATTGGGGTCCCGTGTGGGTGTGGGAGTCCCATCCGCAGGCGGGGCACCCGAGGGGATCCGCAGGCCCAAGATGGTCTTTTGCAAAACTGAGGCCGGTACCATGGCCAGGATGCGGACGCTGGGTGGGTTGCCGAGCTGTTTGGAAAACAGCGCACACAGGTCCGCCGGGATAGAGGAGAAGGCCACCACATCCGCCAGCTCCTTGAAGGTAGCCAGTTCGGCTGGCGAGGCAAGCAAAGACGCCATAAATGCCCAAGCGCCAATGCATTCAGTCCTGCTTAAGACTAAAAGGAAAATCCCGGACTGTCGGGCGAGGCGGGCTGACGAAAGGGGTGCGGTTAACCAATGAGGTCCGGGGACACAGCCCACAGGAACCCAACAGCCAACCAAACCCACAGCCGCACAACCAGATGACCGCGAGCAGGCCACACAGGACCCACCACGGGCCAGCCACAGCCGGGAGAGGCACGTCAGCAGCGAGAACGAGCTCAGTGCCCATCAAATTTGGACACACCCGCAGTTCTCACTCACCAACTCTGCTGCACACAGGCAGCTTGAGCCAAAATGGCAAGTGAGAACTGCACATTACGACCCAACCAGGTAGACATGTCCCATGCCTCCCACCAACTCCATGCAATTTCACTCACAATGTTCTTACATACATTTTGTATTCCAATGAAATCCCGGGTATTTGTAAGTTTAAATACTCGTTTTTGCTCACTAACTCTTCTAGCCAGCCTTTGAGTGGAATCCCAACCAGAGCCAGTTCAGAACCCAGGTACACATGTGTGTGTGTATGCATATATACATATAATTATGTATATATATATATATATATTGGGGTTTCCATACAGTACATGGGTGTCTCCCAAAATACATGGTTTATAATGACAAACCCTGCTAAAATGGATGATTGGGGGTACCTCCATTTTAGGAAACCTCCATATACAGAGACAATGTATACATACATGAAATAGATATGTATTTGTGACATTCGCTATGGATCCAGCTACTTCATTCTCGAAGGGACAAATCAAACGCCCTGCTATCATACCCCGGTCATACAGTACTTCCTGGTACGGTACGGCTGGATCCATAGTGGTTATCATATTTCATCATATCAAGTTGATTAGTTATAGACCACTACATCCCAAGTAAAATCCCGTTGGTATCCCAATTAATATCCCAGCAATATCACGTAAACATCCCGTAAATAAAAACATATCCCATAGGGATCCATATAGGGATTGTTTCTTTCACAGGTCACGAAGGTCAGAGTCCATGTCCCAGCATCCAAGTGAAGTCGGAAGAAGGTCTCAGGACGCACCTGGCACGGCAGGGTGGAGAACATGTGGATTTCGTCGGCAACTTGGCATGTTTTGGCTATGACTCACGGCAATGGGGTAGCAATTGACCCACATGTATAGTGTTTAGCTGTTTAACCATCCATTTTGAGGGGGAGTTCATGTTGAGCCAATCTATTCTGAGCAAAAACACATGTGATTTAGCCAACAAAACACTGCTTTCACCAGTGAAAACATGTTTTTGCTCCAGCCAATTTAGTGCCTTTTTTGAATGAGATCTCCATCTCCTAAGACTGGAGACGTCACCTGATTAAGCAATCAATTAACAGGGACATGTCCAATTCTCTTTGTTAATAAATGGGTTGGTTTAGGGGAAAATCTACAGGAAACCATGGTTTTACCATCAAATATGAGGGTTTCCTGTAAATTTTCCCATCAACCAATCCAATGATGTTAATAAATGTCTTGTTGGGAAACATTGATATACCAGGCTTAGATTCATTTTTCTGCACGAGTTGGAGTCTTAGAGTGTACTTCGCATCCCGACTACAGTTCGGAATGAATGCATGCTGGTCAAAAAATTATTGAGTACTTGGATGATCTAATATATGTATATCATAGTATATCATAAAATTAATATGATACGGAGGTCACTGAAAATGGGGTAATTATATCCCCCAGATCGCCATGTCAATAGGAAACAAAATGATTAACCATAAAATTTTGGGGTACCCTATGCGAAGGCACACCCATACTTAAATCCACCAATTTCAAAGACACCACCACACCTTGCCCTGCTTCCGCACTGCCAAACGCCGAATCTCCTCTTCTTGAGCCTTGACCAAAAGCATCAAAATGCATTGGGAAACTTGAGATCATAATTCCATCTGAATCGGAACAATCAAATAAACATGCAATCCCTATGGACCCCGGACTTGCAAATCATTAATCAAGCCCTTTGGATCCAGCTGTACCTTCGATTTAGAAGTATGACTGCGGTATGGTTTCGGTGGATTAAGTACCTTCTCAGGAAGTACGGCTGGGTCCATCGGGATTGATTAATGATTTCCAAATCAGGGATCCATAGCGACCTCATTACTTTAAACTGATTATAAACTGATTATTCATGATATTTCATGATCTACCAGAATCTACCAACTATAACTGGCCTCCTTCTCCTGTTTTCTTTTCATGCTCTCCTCTTCTCGTTTTTGCTGATCCTCTCGATGAAGCCTCTGTACCTGGGAGCGCTTCGTCAGAGATAGTGCCAAGGGGGGGGGCGCGATTTCGGGGGGACGCGGAACCCGACCCATCTTCAGCTTAAATGATGAAAGTGATGAATGGTGCTATTCTTTCGCCTGAAGATGAAGTTAAGCATTTGATATTCTGAAACTAGTGAAGAGAATCAACCTCTTCTGATTTCTTCTGAGTCCATTGAGTCAAATCATTCACCGCACCAGAAATCTGGACAGGTCTTCCCTGGGAGCCCCCGCGATCTCCACTTCACGCGCTTTGGTAATGGGTCCCACCTTCTTTTTCAATTCCTCTTCCTGGCAGACATCGGCACGAGACATGGGGCACCCGAGTTGGTGGATGTTGATGGACGTTGATGGATGATGGTGCCAAGTTGGGATGTAACATGAGTGCTGGGGTAGACAAGCCCATGGAAAAATGACATAGTGTCTGTGACCATCTTCACCTGAGGTTGGATCCTATAGATTAAATCTGCTCAATCCTCCTGCGTGTCATCTTCATGCGTCATATCTGCTCACATTTATATGACAAATGAGTGGACGCCATCTATTTTGAAGATTACCTCCAGTCAACCAACATGGCAATGGATGCCAATGGAACATCGCCAATTTTCAATAGGTAAGATTGCCACGCAGACCCGAGACACGCCACAAGAGATTGATAGTTTCAAGCTGCTCATCTGAACATGTCCTATCGGCTGAACATCAACACGTTCTCACCTCGGGAAATACTCAGAAGTGTTCACACATAATTTGAAACATCAAATTGTCATAGCGGTTCAGTATGTATATATATTATATGTATATATATATATATATTATGCCTGGTGGTTACCAGAAGCGCGTAATAAAGTTGTTCGGTGCTTTTTCTTGCGGACTGAAAAAACAAATCAAAAGTCATTCTACGGTTTGCACGAACAAACATTGTTTTTTCTGCAAACTTTTTAGAAACGGAAAAATCCACTGCAAAAAACTTCACCCTCACTTCGTTCTGCAGAACTTTTCCCAGAATATGTATTATACATGTTAAACATATTCTACAAAATTTATTTGCTATTGTTTCTTTATTGTACCATATGCTTCTATATAAAGAATAATGTGTCTTCCATATCCAGTTTTCTTAAAATGTAGTACCCCCGACATAATCCACGTCATACCATCACTGAACCCCCACGTGTTGGGTACCCCCTGGGCCTTGCTACGTGTCTCCTGGTCCGCCCGGTCAGCCAGTTCCTAGCCAGGTTCACCCCAGGAACCGCTGCTTGCGGCTGGTTCTTGGGGCCTAGGTTACACCTTCTCAGATGGTATTTGGAGCATTAGGGCCCGTAAACTAACTGGCCACTGCCCCTTCTTATCCAATTGTTTAAAACTAATTGCTGAATTATCTGGGGCTATAGAATGTTATAAATGTTATAAACCTATATAAACCATAGAATCAGACTGGGATGAAGTATCAGGTGACCACATGTAATCACCCCATTCCCAGCTGAGTGGCTGGTATCTTTGCCCCATCAACCGGCATCACGGAGGATCGCCCGGACAGCCCCGCCTTTTTCTTGGACTCAATCTTTCTGGCTGCTGCATACAATCGTTCAGACGCCTCCTGCACCAAATGGTCGAACCGATATGAAAGATGCTGGCTGAATTTATAGTTGTTCAACCTATTCAACCAAATGGAAATACGAATAAATAAGGTCATTAACAGGGGTGCTTCCCCTAAAACATCTTAAGCCTCATTTAACGTCGCCACGTGAGGTCGTTGCAAAAACCCAGATGGTTTGCTTGGTGTCTGAACAGAAAAACCTGCAGGTCCCAATCGGATCTCAAATTCTGCCCCCTATCCCCGGAGACAATTGGACAGCTACCAGTACCATGTTTCAGTGGGCACAGGTTCGCGTCAGTAAATTAGGACGAACTGTTTTGGCATGATTTGACAATGGTTCATCACATGCTACATGTTATGAGAGGCTGGACTGGTCAGCAAGCAAAAATGACCATCACCTCCCGTCCAAGCTCTAGGTCAATCACCTTGTTTGATTCTCCCTCTGAAAGCCAAGATTCACATCAAACAGGAGAATTTCCAACAAGAAAATTATCCTCAAATCCATGTTTTTCTTCAATTTTCAAGGTCAATGAAAAGGGAAACAGCATTGGATGTCCCAATCCTGGGAGTTGATATACAAGTGATGCTAGGTTTCAGGGTCCAAAAACAGAATCCCCTGCGCTGTATCTAGCTCCTTGACGCTACCGGAGGGTGGTGGTCTGGCAGGGGGACCTGCACAGCAGTCTGAGTTTGGGATTTTCTGAGCTGAACAAGCTCCTTGATTTGTCCAGAAAGGGGACATATGGTTCATTGGATTGGTTTAAGGGAAAATTTACAGTAAACCCCTATATTTCATAGGAAAATCCATGGTTTCCTGTAAATTTTCCCATTAACCAATCCATTGAATGGTGGATTTAAACATCCAAAATTGTGAAACTTTGGGAGTTCACCACCAAACATAGCGATTTGACCAGAATAGATGTGGATGTACATTACCAACCATGAGATTGCAAATGATTGTGATCTATACAATCCAATATCTGTCTGAAACTGGGGGAATATACATTGTGCAATTTCAAGGTGCCCAAATCTTGAAGAAACCCTTGAGATACTGGAATGATATATCAACAATAGCAACCTGTTTGAAACTTGTTGGCAATATTGTTTGACTGGCCGGCTGGGAAATCACAAGTTTGCATACGTGGTTTCATGATGTTTAATGGGTATACAAGAAAACCCTCTACCTTCTAGTACCCGTTTTAGTACGTTTACCCTCCGGAAATCCAACCCAGCAGTTGAAGTTCTCCCATTCCATGGCAAATCTTCCGCATTTCCTTGGGGAATGTTTCGGCAAGCCACGTCAGCTCCTTCACAAGCGCCCTAGCCCCAGTTACGCATAGGGCCTTTGTACTTCGTATTTTGCTGCTCTTTGGGCTTTTCTTCTTCAGGTTCCTCTAGGACTTGGGAGAACCAAGGAGTTATCATTCCAGGCCGGACTCAAAGACATCCTTTTCATTCGTTCATGGAATGTACCCTCGGCTGTTGAGTTTACAGAGATGGCTGGTAGCTGTCTGGTAGATATGGATTGATGTTGCTTCCCCAATTCTAGTATGGGCTTGATTGAAAATGGGATACTTCACAATCCCGTGGTTCATCTTCCCAATTCAATTTGCCACAAAGAGATCAGTGTTCAAGACCATCTGTCATTCCCATACATACTGGTTGGTTGAGACCGCGATTCCAGCTCGTGGATTGTGATAATCCCCCATATATGCAAAGGTTGGATAGCCCCCGAACAAAATATAACCACCAGGGGTTTAGAACGCTGCTGGGGTATACTAGCTCTTAAACTGATTCATGTTCAACCCCCGAAGCTACGATTTCAATAATATCTAGTTTCTATTCATTTCAGTATTCCTTAAAGATATTGGTATATATATATATATTTACATATGTACAGATACTGTATATAATATATAAAATTATATATATATATATATATGAGTTTGTCTTGTGAGACATTGATGCAGTTGAAGGGCAATGTGGTAAATCCAATGCCATAAACCATCCAAAAAAAAACAGTTCCGTGGGTGGTAAAAACCATCCCCCAATGGTAGGTTTATGGCATTGGGTTTACCATGGTTTACCACGGTACAAAAAAACCATGGATCGGATCATGTCCATCAATGGATTGGTTATATAATGGGAAAATTTACAGGAAACCGGAAACCATGGATTTTCCTATGAAATTTTCCTGTAAATTTTCCCTTAAACCAATCCAATGAGTCCAAGGTTCAGATCTCACTTCCCTCACTTCTCGCTTTGCTTGTAGTCGTGCCCACACCTCCTGACCATGAACACCCAGGTACGATGGAATGGGAAGCGACTTGAGACCACAGGATGCGCTTTGAGCGTGCTAAAACAGGTTTCCAAAACCACACGCAGTATAACGTATATGTATACAGTTTATTCATATGCTGTTATACAGGTTGCAAACCTTCATAATTACCGCTACACATATATATATATATATATGTACGTTCTTTTTTTAATCAGATATATATATATATATATTATCGAGTGTCAGCCGGCATGAAAAACCTGTCACTGTTCCAAAACACTTATGGTGGCAAGATGTATTCTGGGCTTCTGCCATCAACCAGGGGGACTTGGGCGGCGAATGGACTATGGATCAAGACCTGGATCTCATGGTCTTGTTTGAAAGTGAACATGACCAATAGGCCAACAGAAATGGTTGGGTAAATTTCATCATCATTCACTAACCTAGAATTGGGATGAATTTCATCATAATTCATATAACGAAAAAACACAAATGGAGGTTTCCTAAAATAGGGGTACCCCCAAATCATCCAATTTAATAGGATCTTCCATTATAAACCATCCATTTAGGGTACCCCAATTTTAGGAAACCCCCAAATGTTCATAATGTTTGGCTATATTCGGGAGAGTTCCTCCTTACATTCATCATTTCGATGACCTCACGGCATCAAACCTGAGGGCAGCCACGCCGCCTGACCCGTCTGGAATTACCTCCGAAAACATGTTTTCTCTGAAGAACAGTTTCACAAATGAAAATGATACTGGAGAAGATGTAAAGAGAATAAGTGGCTCAAAAACTTCCCAAACTTCACCGGTGGAAAAACCCGCTGGAAAAGCAGACAGTCTTGGCGGAGCATTGTTGGGGATATCCCGCAAGAAGCACCCAAAGATCACTAACCATTTGAATCCACTTGAAACATCAAACAAAATAAACAACTTACAGTATGCAGGCATTTAGAAGCTAGAAAAAAATATATATATATATATATATATATACACAAATATTAAGCCGAGGAAGACCCAATGACCAAAGCAAATGACATGTACGGCACACGCCATCCCTGCTCAGGGTCAATTCGGGTCACTCCTCGTCCCGAACTTTTTTCCTTGGATCGATGGAAACGATCATGATGAACAGATTCAACCAACCGACAACTTTGATGCTTGGTTTTTTATGTTTTCCACCAAAAAGAAATCCCATAAATTGTGGTCGAGCCATGTCGAGCCTATATTTTCAAACCAATTTGATTGGTGGCATCGAAGATGTGTTTGCCCCTTTCGGAGATGATCTTGTCGAGTGCCCAGGTACCCTTGAAAATATTTGACTTTATCAAATTCAGAGCTGCGCTACATTTCTCTTGCAGGCTCGCAAAAAAGATGGTGGATCCTCTTGTGATTTTGGGGCCTGAATTGTTAAAAGACCCAGTGTCTTGTGCCGGTTCCCTCAGAGCTGTGCATAGTACTCATCCGCCATTTTTTCCTGGAAAATGGCTGAAAATGGCTCAGTAGGAATATATCAATGGAAATCAGTCCAAATGCAGTTTGAATGATTTTAATTTGGATGCTTCCAGTAAAACGGTTGTTTCACGACTCCATAGATAGTCAGAGATGAGAAAACACAATGAAATGCAGGAGGCACTTGATCCTTTCTTAAAATCAGGGCAATTTGCTCCTGCTCCGACACCCAATTGGAACAACGGAGAACTCAGGGTCGACAGGAACTCCAAGAACTCTGAAAACGTCCTGCTTCCTTTTCTGCATCTGTCCCATCTTGTAGAGCTTCTCCAAGTGCGCCTCAGCATCTGATGATTGTCTTGGGGGTGCAGTTGTTCTTTTTCTGAACGCGACTGGATATAAATGATACCCTCTGGTAAACTAACATAGCTATTGAAGATGGCCATAGAAATGGTGGATTTTCCCATTAAAACTGGTGATTTTCCAGTTCGCTATGGTAGTTTACCAGAGGGTGACAACCAAACATCGAGATGAGGTGAACATCAACCGCGGCCCTGACGGTGTTACCACAGGCTTTCGTCTCTTGGGCTGTCCCAGGCGGTCGAAAGAGACCTTCCTTCTCGTGCTTCTCCTGGCTCGAAGCGGCGAATCGCCCGGAGCAATGGATGATATCTTTCCCCGGCAATGATTTGCGGACTTCCTGAGGCTGGATTTCAATGGATTTCATGGGATTTGTTTGGGAATAATGATCTTTGGATGTCTTTGGATAGTTTCATTTCTCTGTGGTTCATATTCATTAATCCATGTCTTGGTGGCTAAAATCCAGTGGTTTTGGCATCTGCTAACAATCTCTCACCTCTCAGAAGCTCCCGGAGCAAAAAACAAGCCAACTGCCGCACCTTTTTTCGAGCGTGGTAGTCTTTGGCCTGATGCATCAAGAAGATGGTTCTGTCCTAAATAACAGACATCAACGGACTACATGGGATATTAATGGGATATTACACAATGGGGATATGACGGGATATATGATATATGAATATATATGATATGTCTAACCAACTTAATATGATAACCCCTATGGCTGCAGCTGTACCTTTGGTTCGGAAGTATGACTTAGATATCATCAAAGGGGAGTATTCCAGTCCGTTCTCTGTCCCTTCTCTGGAAGTATGTGGATCAGGGAGGGGATTCCAATGTTTTTTTTCTTTTAATTCATCGCAACTGGACCATGATATTGGTCAATTTTTTGGGGTGCTAGATGTTGTATTTGGGCTCATATTGGTCTATTTTGGGTTTAGATGTATTGGTTGCCCCGAAAAAAATCCTGTTCAAAAATCTGTTTTAAATCCCCAGAACAATAGACATGGGATTTGTTTGCCATCCTCTTCTCGTGCGAACAAAACAAACATGTCTCATCGGATCATTCCAGAGGCGGTTACCTCTCGTCCGGAGTTAAAATATTATTGGTAATTTAAACCGGTGAATAACTAATGGCGAAAAAATGGTGATTTAATGTGAATTAATGGTTGATTACCCATTAATAAATGGGAACTACTTACTGTAGTGACTGTCTCTCTCTCTATCGAGCAACCTGGTGCAACCGAATCGCTGCCTGGTGGCTAAAACCCATCCCCAAAGTCAGGGTCATCAGTGCTTCATCATTCCGTTCTTGGTATTGGAGAAACCGTAAGTTGTGAAATACATAAGTTACGAGTTGCAGATCGGTTCTAAATGACTGGTTGGAAACAATCATAGTTATACCGTTATCCCAAATAAAGACCCATCAACCATTCATCAGTTATCAACTATATAATGTTAAAACTGCATGGGAACCTCATACATTAACATACATTGGCGATAGATTTCAAAAACATTAACTATAGCCAAATTAAATGCCTCTATCCATAATAAAATCCTTAACAAGCTTGTTAAATCCCCATCAAATAGCTCATGTGTTGGCTGCTACCTCACCTCTCGATGAAGTCTCTCGTACAAGTCCTCTCCATCCTGTCATGATCTGTCATGCTTGGCACCGGCGATGGTCCCAGGCGCCGCTTTTGATTTGGGTACATGATCGCTCTATATGGTGAATATTGCAAATATATGGTACATATGGTACATATATGGTAAACATCTGGTAAATAGATGTAAATAGATTGTAAATATACTCTAAATCTATGGTTGATACATTGTTGATATATGGTTAATGCTATATTGTGGTGAACATATGTTTAATGTATGGTAAATGCAGGGTTCATGTACGGAATAGATGCTTCCCTAATGATCCAGTCGTATCGTACCTGAGGATACATCGGGATGGTATAGTTCAACCATATGAAAAGAAAGATCCCCAAGTCACCATTCGTTTCATACTAAAATGGTCTCATTAATCTTGGATGATTTGGGGGTACCCCCATTTTAGGAAACCTCCCTGTTGAACCGGTCTTCATTAAGATGTTTCGCAGCAGGATTCCAAATCGGTTCCCCTAGATCCACAACCGGCCACAACCTCCAGTGGATTTGCTGCATGGTCACTGAGGTATCGGGAACCACGAAGCCTTTGGTGAAACTCCACATATAATACTGGATGTATACATATATAAATATAGATATGATTAGATATGTACATGATAGTATCGGCGATCCTGAAAGATTGATGCTTTGCAACTTGTCTACCGTTTCAAAACGTACTTCATCGCGCCTATGTTTCTAGTTTTTTTCTTGTCATGATGAAGGCACAGCTGCCAACCATCAATCCCAACCTCCAGGATAATCCAAACCCAACCATTCGGTCATGGGTCAAAAATGGCCCACCAATGAACCCAACAAATTGGTCTATTCCAGGATGAAACATGATACCACCAACAAAAATATTGGGGGTTGATCATTTTGTGACCCAGACCCATAGTGCTTCTGTAAACCTTTGATAATGGATCATTCGACCCATTCCAATTTCAGCCCCTAATTACTCACAGTATCTAGCTGGGGATATCAATCATATTTGCCTCTATATATATATATATACATAGATATATAGAATTATTACCATCAATATTCGTTTAATCAACTGTTCATAGATGCTTCTATAGATCATGTTTTCTAATTCAGGATACGTGTTACAACCCCAACACCCAACACATTCTATGGATTTCTATGGAGTTCTATGGAGTTCTCGTTTTTTGGGGGGACCCACACAATCCCAACCTTCAACCTGCTCACCCCCAGCCCTGCACCTGCAAGGGTCGCCTGGGTGCTGGCTGCGAGGCACTGCGCGGCGTCCTAAAACGCGCCCGTTTCAGGCCCCTGGAGATGAACCCTGCGAGGGGAATCCCTAAATGGTGGAGTCTCACCCAGAAAAAGACTGGGATATTTGTGAATATTTATGGATATTTACAAGATTGGGATTTATATGGCTTTATCTCACAGAATTTAGGTTTTAGTATGAATCATACTATCGAAAAAACGACCAGTGGCTCGGTTGAAGGGACTAAAAATCAAGGAAACTGGCTGGTTGTTCCTAGGAACTATGGAGTTTGGTGGTTTCGACTTTCCAGACCCAACCAATTCCAAGAACATATTATGAGGCATTATCATTCTATCCCTTCCCCCTATGGCACAGAACAAACAAATATATCCAAGACTAAACTACGGTTTACAGGGTGGCATTTGATATTAGTGGGAAGGGACATGAAGGGAATGCCTAAATATATGTATAATATATATATATATACGTATTATATGTAATCATATAACCGCATTATCTTCTATGAATACTCATGGCTATCATTCCCTCTGGATTCTCCAAAGATTCCTCAATTGAGGGATTTACCACTGGGCCACTGGGGAAATCAAGAATCACCTGGAGCAAGACCAGGCAATAAGTCGGTAGTTGACAATCTCAAGTTCTAAGTCCAAGGGAACCTAAGGATATCAAGTTGGTGGCTTCGACCCCCCAAATATGACGCATTGAGATCATCATCCCAAAATGCTCCAAATACGGTTGACAAAGTTGTGCAATTTAAAGCCACCAACCAGGGTATCTTCATTTTCTCAGCGCTTGGAGCAACGTCCTATCCCTCAACCTGCTTGGGAAATTCCTGGGCGTCTTGATTTGTTAATAATTCCCACTTTTACCCACTGGTGATTCCTAGGATGGCCGTCCAATGCCTAGCAACCGACCCACAAATCACCCCTTTCTTCACTTGTCAACCCTTACCCATTTCAGTTATACCCACTGGTCCTTGCAGCCTGTGGTAGGGCTGAGTCTGCTGGGCCTTGCCGATTCTGTGGCATTTGCATAGGATGTATATACAGGATCGATCCCTCCGCATCCACGCGAGATATATGTGCCAGGGATGGAAGTGGTACAAGAAAACGTTCAAAAGATCGCAAGTATGGGTAATTAAATGTTCATGTTCCCAGCACCCGAATGATAGCCTCAAGGAATTTCAAACTTTAACTGCAAACACTGACATTAAATGGATGTACAGTAAGTCTTATGGGTAAGGGTCAAAATTGGCTACCCCGATAATTGGATGGTTAATACTAAAAATAGACATTGAATCTGTGGTCTCCCAGGTCTTTAATTTTGACCCATACCCTTGTATAAACCATACAAGTAGTGATTCATGGTGTCGGAAAGCAACAAATCAGCCAGGAGTCTGTCAGGTGGTTTAAACTAACATTTCTTGTTGCCGTCTCTCTAGAAGTCACAAAAAAAACACTGAAGTGGTCAGTCAACAACCCCCCAAACGATCACTGAGAACTGCCAGCAGATTCACAATTGACACCCTTCGGATGTCTTCATTCAAACGGCAGGTTTCCCAAAATAATCTGCCCATTCCGTGTCTCCTCATCCGAAACGTTCCATTGTGCTCGGAAATTTCAAGGCATTTGCCCTTAAGATGACCCCAATTAAAGCTAAAACCGAGTACCACATGGATCCAGCCGTACCTTCTTAGGAATTATGACTGGGGATGACCGGGTGGTGACTGGTCCCGTCTCAGGAAGTATCTGGATCCATAGGGGTAGATATCCCATACATCTGGTAAACCCAATCAGAAACGATCCCCCCATTTTCCAGTAAATGCGTGGTATAAATATGTAAGAAATAAACATCATAATCATCCCCCAAATGGAGGCTTTTCTTGGGTTTCCCACCTTATATCTGGGCCGGTTCCTTCTATTTCTGCGAAAATGATGAGCTGCCAAATACTATGGGCCCCGCACCCTCAGGAAGACCCAACCTGGTGGCCGCCAAAAAGAAGAAACAGTGGAGATATGCAGTCGCATGGAATGCCATAAAAATGCAAAAACATGTTGCTTTTTTTCAGGAGATAACGAGGTTACACATGAAAAAAAATGTTCCAGCTTTAATGCAGCCTCTTCATTGCATTTAGGTACCAATGCCCGCCAAGGCAATTCCTACTGATCCAGGTTCAACCAGAAAACTGTGCATTTGAAGTTCCCACGTACTTGTGAATTGGGAAAACAAGTTGAAAAGCTGCGACAATTTGCAACCAAGTTCAGCTGTCAACCTTTGGGATGTAGATTAGTTTACCATCTTTCATCCTTTAGTGCAAGGAAGAAAAATAAGATGACGTCTTAAATCAAAAAAACAACATGCACATGGTATCTGGAGGTTCTTGTCGACGCTCCCCAATTGAAGTTTATTGCCCGGTGGACCAGGTAACCCTCTTGCAATGTCACCTGTCAATCAAAAGCATGCCATGTTTCAAACATGTGGATTTCAAGTTGTCGGGTTTGATAACCAGAATCTCATTACCATCTGTTTTGGGGCCTAATGCTAGCTTCACCCCAAGATCAACGTGGGTTTCTCTCAATTTGTGGAGTGTCTCGCAATATACATGCCTATGGATCCAGCTTGTACCTTCTGAGGAAGGATTCAGGGTGGTTTGGGGGTTATGTACGTTCTCAGGAAGTTCTTGGATCCATACGGACACATTACATGTATGTATACATATTTGATCATATGTGTTGCATATGTGTATATATCTGTATAAACTTGTATGTATATATATGATTATATATGTATGTTAACTTACAACACATTCTATACAACTCTATACACATACTTAATATCTTAATGACCGCCGATTTGGTGCGAAACATCCACAAACATCGAGACACCGCCCCTGGGTCCCCCTGGGTCCCCCGAACTCCGGCAGATCCGGCGCATCGGGATCCACCGCGGTCCCCGCGTCGGGGACGGAGGCGCCCGGCGCCACGCGGCCCTTGGGAAGTGGCAAGTGGGGAAGGAGCTGGGCGAGCCAGTCGATGTCCTGGCGGCGGTCTGAAGATGGGCAATTTTGCCGATTTTATGGCAATTTTCCAATGAGAAGGTATGACAGGTACGGAAAATCGGCGATTTTGG
The DNA here is from genome assembly GCA_003297045.1 of Symbiodinium sp. clade C Y103. Lineage (NCBI taxonomy): Eukaryota > Dinophyceae > Suessiales > Symbiodiniaceae > Cladocopium > Cladocopium sp. clade C. The sequence continues at coordinate 17,803 of BGPT01002928.1, forward strand.
CGGGCACAGGTTGTTCTCCAGCATCGAATTTGTCTTGTTCTCATGATTCTCAGAACTATTCCGACATTTGTAGCTCAAAAGCAACCCAAGAGTTGATGTATGTATCATCTTTTTTGTTACGAGTACGTAAACGTACTACTTCAACTGCAATTCTTTCCAGTTCACATCGCCCAATTCACAAAACTTTGCAAGGCATTCACTGGGCTCACCTTCAACCCCAAGTCTAGGATTCAAATCTGCGGTTGCTATTATTAATTCGAAGATGTATATATATATATATATATTATTTTTAAATATTCAATTAAATTGCATTCAAATATTCTATTCTGAAATATCTGTTCTACTGTACATACTGTAAGTATTCCCAAAAATGTCTCAGATTTTCCCAAACACCCTTCATCCACACTTGGTTTGATTCAGCCATGTCAGGAGATTTTCCATCCGCCCGGCCCCCCGGCTCCTCAGCCCGCACGGAGGGCCGGGACATGGTCGAGTCGCAACATATCCTCAGCGGAGTCAAGAGGATTCACCAAGCAAAAAGGAGATGCTTGGACGTATTGTTTTATTTTCAGTATCCTTTTTTTCTTATGTTCCTTGTGTTTTTGTTTGAGTGTCTCAAATGTTTGATTGAGATTCTGATTGTTTCGCAAAGACAGAGTGATGTGTTAACAAATGTCCGATGTTTCTGGATGTAAGGGTGTAGGCTGCGGATGAGGCCCGATGGGAATCCGCCCCATGGTACCCGGATCCACCAGGAAATGACAAGATATATCTCTGTTGATGTTGGAAGTGTATAGGAATGGTCTCTGGTCTCCAAGTACAGGTGGGGTCCTTAACCGTCTCCAAATGCCGTGAATTTCTGTGATGTTTTCATCATGACTAATCCAGGGTACCGTACTAATGGAACAAAGGGAAAACACAAATTGCTGGGCAGTGCAGTCTATTGCAGTCCCCGTCTCTGGCCCAGAAACATGACCCTTAACCCACGGAATTATTGGATTCCGTTAGCAATTCACAGCCTGCCACACTCAGAAAAGTCGACAGATTTCCACGACTGCCAAGCGTCATTTTGAAGATGCTATCAGCTTCGGAGGCAGATAAGACCTGCTGTTCTTGCATCCAGCTCCGAAATTCCTGGTCGAGTCGGAGCGTCTGGAAAAATAGGGGATACACACCCCTGGGAAAAAAGGCCATGGCTATAAGGATAATGATGCTTCACTCGTGGACTTTGTGATACAGAGGGACATCCAATTTGAGACAAACCCACTTGAATCATGATGAGAAACCTATGAGATTTCTTGCAAACAGATCAAAATTCGTATCCATCACCAGTCATCACTTTTAGTGACCAGCCAAAGAAGCAACCATGAAATTACATGAGTCTGGGGCAAAACCTAGCCTTCTGTTTACACCCAAAATAACCACTAAAATGCAGAAAATGGATGTTCCTCCCGTCAGTCGATTTGTTAGGTTTTGATCCATCCCCTCTCGCACCTCTTTCCGTAGGCGCCGACCTCCTCTGCCTCAGTGATCGAGCTTTTCAGTCATGCCCAGGTGTCCCGGGGTCCCATACTGATTGGTTCATGGCTACTTCATGGCTACTTGGGATAAAGAAAACATGATCACAATAATCATCATGTTATAAAAGATTGTCCTTATATATATATATATATCATATAATAATGATTTATGATGATTGACCTTATAATAGTGGAAGGTCCGCCCCCGAACTACAACCATCCGGATTCCGGTTTGATTCCGAATTGCAAGTTGCATTCCACCTACTCCATTGCTTCAGAACCAATCAACATCATCCAGAATAGTCCCTGGGGTTGTTTTGGCTAACTTTTCATGCTTGCGGGCAAAAAAGTAATCAGTTTGTTGCTTAAATCAACTTAAACTCAAATTTGTGCGGCTTGAAATCCCCCATTGTGTTCACTAACTCCAAATGTGTGCAGGCCAAATCCATTCCATGTTTGGCAAATCTCAGTTGTTGTAGTTGTTCTTATCTTTGGATTGGCTCACTTCAATCAACTTAAATAATCTTAAATCATCATCAAAAAAATCTGAAACCCCCAATTGTTCATCATCTATTCCTTTTTTGGTGGGTCAACATTGTCAACACTCCCTCCGCGTCAGGCACCCGAGCCTAACGCTCTGGCAGCCGCCTCCAGGCTGCCGAAAGAGCTCTGCAGGGAGGCAACGAAGCGACTCAGCGCCTGGGCTCCATGCTGGAAGAGTTCACAACATTTCGGCCATGATTGGGGATACTATATTATATTTATTAATATATATATATATATATTAGGTCAAACATCTATATGTCATCTATATATATTAGGTCAATCATCTGTATATCATCTACATATCATCTAATATATTAGGTCAATCATCATAAATCATCTTTATATTAGGACAATCATCTGTATATCATCTACATATCATTCAATATATTAGGTCAATCATCATAAATCATCTTTATATTAGGACAATCATCTATAACATCATCAGAAACCACCATTTGGGGATACATTGAACCTCCCATTGAGGCTGGTTGACGAGTTCACCAATAAATGGTGACTCTGGGGGTTGCTGAGCGGTTGAACAGGGGGGGGGTTGTCTGAAAAGCCAATGGTTTTGCTGATAATTCTCCTTATTTCATGGCCATAATTGGGGATATACCCTATTTTCAGACAGACCCACATGTTGGTAAATGGCTATGGGTCAAAATTAAAGACCTGGGGGACCACAGATCTACGTCTATGTTTAGTATTAACCATCCAATTATTGGGGTACCCAATTTTGACCTATACCCAAATATTGGATACAGCATATTGGGCTTGAAAAGCTAGCTTCACTTTGGGTGAACGGTTGGGTGGTATGGGGAATGCAACTGCAGATGGAATCTCAACGGCTTGGAATGAGTTGGACCCTCTGGTAAACTAAGATAGCTATTGAAAATGGCCATTTATAGTTGATGTTCCCATTAAACATGGTGCTTTTCCCATAGCTATGTTGGTTTACCAGAGGGTGACACTTGGCTTCAGATTTCAGTAACATCCACCCAGGAAAAGGCTCGCCTCGGCAGTGGCCCAGTGGAGTTCGCAGAGCGTGACCTGGTGGACTGGAATGGTGGTGTTTTCACCCACAACGCTGGGAGTTGAAGCCATGATTCATGGATTGAAGATTGGAATTTCACCAGCCAAAATGGGAAATACGATGAAATACGACAATATAAATACTATATAATACTATAATAATAATTATAATAATAATAATAACTCTCTGAAGTACGTCCCACAAAACTCGAGTTGATCATAGGTCTTATTCTGGGCCACAAGCAATGATTGTCAATCAGTCCCGAATTCTGGAGCTATTCAAGTATACCCTCTGGTAATCAAACATGGCAATGGAAAATCCACCATTTATAGAAAATTTCTCATTAAAACCTCCATGTATAGGGCATTTCCAATTGCCACGTTTGACTACCGGAGAGTAAGTATGGAAAACATTGCCAATCTTGGATATCCCCACCCATTCAAGGTTGGTTGACCCAGAATAGAGGGACATGTCTGCCGCTCAGGTGCCAAGCAAGATTTGCTGCTAACATCATCCTCAATCCTGTGCATCCCAGCATTCGTTGGTAATCTTCAAAACGATGTCCCTTTTTTACAAGTTGAACATCCGTCCTTTGATCGCTAAATGGATTTGTCTGACTGAAAATCGGGTACCCCATTCTTGGTTTAATGGTTTATCATCAGTTATCAGTTTTCCCCTGAAAACTCCAAGACTTTTGCATATATGAGTATTTCTTTAAATTGGGGTACCCAGTTTTACATTGGTTTCACATTGAATGGATCATATCGTGGGGACCCCCCAATTTACGAGATTGCCAAATGATTCGATCTTGAATCCCAATACTGCAACTAATCCCGATGTTTGAAAAGTTTATGCGAGAAACAACACATCAACATATTGACTATTGGTTGTTACACCCCCTTGTTTCGCGGAAAAAAAAAAGGAATCTCAAGCAATCAAACTATTAAATCCATAAAAATCCATTTCTTAACATTTCCAAGATTGGTAAAAAAAAACCATAAAAATCCCCTATGCTTTTCATGGTGAAATCTCCATCTTTCGTGGGCAAATTTCTGGGACCATCTCCAGTTCCCTGGGCTCAGCCTTTCCAGAGCCATCAGCATCCAGCGCATGCCAGGCATCTTTGACGTTGCCACTGTAGGTCATGCGACGACACCTGGCGAGTACATGGGATACCCGGATAGGAGGAAAAAAGGGCATGGGAGTACGAAGGACTGTATGGTGATTTCTCAGGGAGTTCAAGGGGATAGGTTAATTGGGATATAAATGGGATAGAAATGGCATAGAATGGGAAAATCATCAGAATATACCCTCCGGTGTCATCAAACATGGCTATCTAAATAATGGGAAATCATTGGAAATTCATCGAACTAACTGGGGATATAATGGGATAATATGGGATATACTCAACCAACAATCAAACGTGGCTGGTTGGAAAATAGCAAGGAGGGGGACTGGGATCACTTGCGCACCTAGAAATTGTGTCACTTGCGCACCTGACCAAATGGCGTCACTTGCGCACCTAGAAATGGTGTTACTCGCGCACCNTTCGGGAAAGTCCTTTCAAGACAAGACTAAGTAACATGAAAACAGCTGGGAAGTGAAATGAGAAAGATCTTGCAACGGGCGTCTCAGATGTTGCGTGGAGCTTGCCAGAGATGTCCAAAAGTTCACACCCTCCTAAGAACAAACAAATGTGACAGGTGCAAAATGGTTCAAAGATGAAAGAGGTGCACAAGCGAGAAAAAAACCACTTCCGACATCTTCCGACACTACCTGAGAATTCACAGGGTTTCGCATCATATCACGGGACAGAGGAGATGTTCAGGTGCACAAGCGAGAAAATTTCCAGGTGCATAAGCGAGAAAATTTCCAGGTGCACAAGCGACCCNTCATATCACGGGACAGAGGAGATGTTCAGGTGCACAAGCGAGAAAATTTCCAGGTGCATAAGCGAGAAAATTTCCAGGTGCACAAGCGACCCCCATGCCGCAAGGAGGTTTCGGGAAAATCATCGAACCAAATGGGAAATGTTCAATTGCCATGTTTGCCTACTGGAGGGGAACCAGGATCTGGTTTTAATAAGGGGAAAATTCGATGATGAGAATGTTTCTTCATGGTTTTTCATGGTATCCAAGAAGGGTTATAACCCCACATGATCTGAATACCGTTGGTTTAATTGTGAAAAATCCAGGACAAATCATTGGTAGAATTTCCATTAAGAAGGAGGATATTTAATCGTTAATAACCATGGTCATGAAGTTTATATAAACCAACTCAATAATCGGGGGGCACCACCTTGTGCTATGTCGAACTTTGAGGGTGTTGTCCAGTTGTCCAACACAACTGAAGCCTATTTAACCTATGGATCCAGCCGTACAAAGTATGAGGAAGTATGACGATGACTGGGGGCTGCTTTATCCCTTCTCAGCAGGTATCTGGATCCAGGAGCTATGGTATTGTTCAACGCCCAAAAGATTGAATTTGGTAAAACACTGTCCTGAATACATGAGTTAAATTGTTGATTACAGCTGAGTATTCACTAGATTTATATAGGAAATCATCTTTCCCGTTAAAATCAAAATACATCAAAATACTATGGTCATCTATGGTCTATCCCCTTTTTTGGACCAAGCCAAATGTCTCATGAGCCTGGCTTTGCAGTTGAGATGCCCTATATGAAATCTGGTTTTCCTTCCTGGAATCTGGGTGAAATGACATCCAGCAGTTCATCAATTTCATAGTCCTGGAAGCAGAAACCAATGGCAGTTTCACCAAACAACACTTTGCAATGTTCGGGACTCTTCATTACCGGACGGCAAAAACCATTTCTTCCTGTTTGTTTGGAGTTCCAGGGTCATCTTGGGAATAAAGTGATGGGCTACACTTGCCACATGATCTGTCCAGGCAGGCTCCTGCTTGGGAGAGTGGGATGGCGACACCACAGCTATCAATCATCAGTGCATATGGCATATGTGGGTGTGTATGCAAATGGGTTGTACCATTTTGTACCATGTTTTACACCTCAAGTAGCCATTTTCTCAACAAACAATACTGTAGTTTAATCACTGAATTCCAAGGTACCTTATGTTCAGACAAACACAAACAAACCCGGTTTGAATGAAGGGGTCATCATTGAGAGGAAATGCCAGTTCCATGGCAAATCTTTCTGCAAGTTGCCCAACCCAAGAGAAATCTGCCGCAATGGCCACTGCCCGGGTCAAACAGCCAGAGTTTTTCTATGTGAATCGCAGTTGGCATGTGCTCAAGAAGTATATTGCAACCAACTTCTGGATGGAATGACCCCCAGTTCATTCGGGGTATTAACAACTGACTGGGATGCAGTGACTCGTTCAGCCGTTGGGGTCCCCGACGCGTCGCAAAAATCAGCGAAGCTCAGGTAACCGTGACCGGCACCTGCTGCCATGCTTAGATGATCCTCAAAGTTTGGAGATGGCTACGAACTGTTTCTTTCATATCACAGAATGAATCTCATCCCCTGAACAGAACATGGTTAAAATATGTTAAAATACATATGCCCCAGAAATGTGTGCCCCCCAAGTCATGAATAGATAAAAAACATGTAGAATATTATAGAATGACACATTCCACCAGGCTTTCGTTTCGGCGATATAATCAGGGAAAGGGACCAGTGGTATGAGCCATTCCTGCATCTCAGCTAAACCCGACCACATTGATGTGCATCCGACATTGAAAGTCCGATAGTTCTAGCAGTGAAAGACCCAGATCCCAGATATAGGATACAGCCATATACAGCCACTGATTTTCAGCTTACCAGGTATCAAACGTGGCTTCCTGGAAAATCCACCATTGAGTTCCCGGAGTTCCCAGCCACAGCTGAGACGCGGACAGTCCAGAATTCGACGCCAAGCAGCCGCGTAGGTCCCTGGCTATGGGATTGGTACCTGAAAATATGGAGAAAACTCACATCATCTTCTGGTTTTGAAAATCACATGCCGTATTGAATGGTCATAAATAAGTGAGGTGTACAGCCCAGCCCATTTTCAGTCACATGTATACTGGAAGGTCATATTTACCAACATTTACCTTAAAAAACTACCATGTACATCATAGATCATGAATGGCCGATTGTCAGATACACGTGCCATAACTAGGTGTGACAACATAGCCACTTATCGCTTGTGTCTTTCCCATGGCCTGTAACAGTAGCACCATTTCGGGCACAATTTGGTGCACGAAGAATTGCAGAAAAAAGACGATGTACACGAAGAGACGCAGAAGAATGCACGATGTGTTGCACGCAGGAATGCAAAAAAGAGCACGATATGTTGGAACGCAGAAAGAAAACACGATATGGCGCACCAAGAAAGGCAAAAAAGAGCACGATTTGGCGCACGGAGAAATCCACAAAACATGTGATGAGTGCTGCATGAGGAAATGCCAAAACAAGTTTTTCTGACTGCTGGAATCATAGTGCTATAAATTGTCGTCTTTCTTTAAAATATCCAAAAAAGCACGATTTGAAGCACCATTTGGAGCACGATGAATTTGGATCTTTTTTCTATGCCAATCCAGAGGTTGGCGCAAGCAAGCAAAAAAAGTGCGGCGCTGAGCCAAGAAAAGTACACATCTTGAAATTGTGGTGTGTGATGTGTGAGAACCAGAAGTTGCTACAGTTGAGCTGGCTCGACGGGCTTTGTAGTCCAAAGTTTCCCACATGTTCCCAAACTGCCGTAATCCTTTTGCGACCTTTTGTGGAAAAAAAAAGTGAATTCATGGTACACCATTTGGAGGTCGTGTTTAGTAAGAAACCCTTTTGCTGACTGTTGCAGTCAGCTCAAGGGCAATTCACAACTTATCGCCATTTTGGATCATTTTGGATTGGCCACGTGTCCCAGTTGCGGATCGCGTCAAGTCTATCCCGAGCTTAATTTCATTCATGTTCAAAATTGTTGAATTTGTCAGGTGATACACATGACCCGTAGTGTAACCCATGAAATTCGGTGAAAATTCACTCACCATTCTTGTCCCTATGATTTCTATGTGCCACTGTTTACCTCTCTTCAATTAGCCGCCGACCATTCCTCGGCTATACCATGTGGTCCCAAAGACCACGCTTTTTAGAATCAAATCGCAAACTTTGTCTTCGGCTGGTTCGTGATTTAACCAAGTAGACAAGCTGGTAGTATTACCTATATAGTATAAAGAGATAGAAGGCTAAAATTCGGTAAAATCATCATCAAACCAGTAGGGATTTACCAAATTGATCCAATTTTTGGGGGAAACTCCTACCAGGGTTCCCATGGTCAGACCATATTTCTCCAGGCCGAGAAAGCTCCGATCCTCCACGGCGAAGCAGCTCAGAGCGAAAGCGGCTCAAGGCGGCTTCAGAGCCTGCAAGGGGCGTCCCAAGGCCCCCTGCCATGGGCTGGCTATGAGGGTCCCAAACGATACCTGCAAAAACCCATAGGAAAATGGTGATCCAACTGGTGAAATCTGTGGATTTCTTTGGATTTATAGCTGATTTATGAAAGCTAAGTTGACGCACAGAACTTGGTAAAGTTTATGTAGGATACAACTACAGTATACGTAAATCTTGACAGGTTTATAAAGCCCAGATGGAAACGTTTGACCAAAAAGAGGAGAGGCGTAGCACCAAAGCCCCAATGCCATCTCCCCCCGCCTGCCCTTGGTGTTCGTGGTGTGCGAGGCCTCGGCGCTTGGCTTCACAGTTAGGTTTTGTACCAAGTCTGAGGCCCCCCAAAAAAAAACGCTCAACCATGATCAAGCCGTATTCTTTTTTTAGTCTCTTTGAAACATACAGTATTGATTGTTTGATTCAATGTTCATGTAAAGATGGACCTTTCTACCAGCTCTACCATTTCAACCCCACCATTTTCATCCATCTTCCCGCTTTTTTTCTGCTGCTGGCTACAACCACAAGTCCCCACTGTGGCTCCCCACGAGGCCGGCCGGCTGGGAACCTGCGGCGTGTTCCGAGAAAGTTATGGCGTGACTGGTGACTTATGGCTGCCGAGGGACCCAATGTGTGGTTGAGTACAACGTGTTGGCCATTATTGGTGTACATGTTGGTAAATACTCCATTCATGGAGCATATGAGTAATTTAAAAAAGTTGGACCAACTAAGGTGTACTCAGCTTAAATATCTTAAAATGCTGTTCAAGCCAATGACTAAATGACTGGATTGTGAGATGTTGTGGGCGTCCACCCAGGACATGTTGTGCTTTTGGATTCCCCCCCAGTAATCAATCATGGCTGGCCGGGAAATCCCCTGAATGTTTACAGTTTATAGCTGGGAAAATGATCTACCAATGCGAGGTTTTCCATTGCCATGTTTGACGCCCGGCGGGTAGATCAATTGACATCATTTCTCAGTGAAATATGGTTCAACCAACATCTTCAGTGACGTGGTAAGACCCGTGCCGTGGGGTTACCTGAAAATAAACCCAGAATCCCATGAGTGATCATGATAATATCATCCTCCCCATTATTCTGCATAAATTCTCCAGATATCCAAATATACATAAAAATACATGTAATATATTGTACCGTATCATTATATATCAGTATATCCCCATTGTTGGTTACATATCACCCCAATATATACCCTCTGGTAATTTAACATAGCTATAATTGATTTTCCTAGTAAAATATCTATTTTCCATAGTTATGTCAGTTTTCATGGTTATATCCCACCATATTCCCAGTGTATCGCATTAAAATCACCATTAGATTCCATTCAATCACCATTAGATTCCAGAACAAACTGTTAGTTTACCATCCAATTATATGATGAATTATATTCCCATTGTGCTTTATATACCACCCGTGGATGACCATCTTATGATCTTTTCTCTTTATCCCCCTGCTGGCACGCGCCTCCCGTCGCGGCGTGGCACCAGTCGAAGCCGCGCTTCGACTTCGCTTCGGAGATTTCGGGCCGAGGGACTCCTGGCGAATCGGCGACCGAGACATGAAAAATGAAGATCAGAGGATTCCATTGGTCCATTGGGCTATGGAATCGAATGGTGATTGACTGAGATATAATGGTGATTTGATGGGAGATATACTGGGAATGTAGTGGGATATAACCATGAAAACTACCATAACTATGGAAAATCAGCATTTTTGATTGGCAAATCAAGTGTAAATGGCCATTTTCAATAGCTATGTTAGTATACCAGAGGATATGAATCTGGGTAAATTGTAATATGATCCTAACCTGAAATGAGATTGTTTTGGGGATAGTTACCTCTAGGAACGATCATTCCAATAGGGATTTAATGGGATATATATATAGAGAGATACATATATTACAATTCTTAATATGGTAAACTTACCACAAACTCAATAAGATCGTCAATTACAATCTAATAGTCTTACCATGACCAAGTCATTGGGAATGTGAATAGCAAATGGTAAATGCAATGAGAGATTTGTTTGGGATATTTCGGTGTAAATACCAAGTAAATGGATACTAGTAGGATGATGTAGGATATCTTTTATCAATTGTGTTCGGATATGAATGGTAAATGGTAAACTTATCCCCACTAATCAGCAGTGGTTGGGATAATTGAATCATTTCGCCATCTATAAATTTGCATTTAATGAGATGTGAATGCGATTGATGAGGATATTTAATGATATTTCATGGATTTTCATGGCATATAACTCACCAACTTGATATACTAATCCTCTGGATTCAGCCGTACCTTCTGAGGAAGTATGACTATAGGTATGATGACGGGGGGTGATTTGTCCCTCCGAGAAGGAAGTGCTTGGATCCATAGGGAATCATTATTCAATTATTGGCAATGATTTTCAGTCCATGCTTGTTAAGTATTGGCAATGAATTGCTAATTGTTCGCCATTACTGAAAATTTGTGACATTTGACATTGAATGAGCTAAGGATTAATTCATGATTGACACTAATTTTCACTGACCGTTTCTTAATTTTCATATGACGAACAGTTGTGACGATTTATAGGCTGTTTAAAACATGTGGATGTGTGATCCACCTTGAAGCCACCTGGAAAAGGACCGAAAACGTGTTTCTCGCAAATGTGATTCACAACAATATTCTGGGAAATCCAACAGTCCATCCCCATTTTTGAAGGACATTGGTTTGACATTTGGGCCCTTCAGCAATTCACCAACCCCTGAGACAAGGCCAACCGGGGATAGTTCACCTTGATTCCATGATTCCAGTGACATCGCGATGAGGTGATTTATAATCCATCTGGAACTTAGTGCGGAATTTCACCCACTTGCCAACTCCGAAAGGCATCACTCCAGGTGACAACACACAGCTCGCTCCAAAATACGGACAAAACCCCGCACCTCTGACAAGCGGCTTCCTGGGCAGACTGAACTGACATCAAGTGTCGGGCGATCGTCTTGGTTGGATAGAGTGAGGCTTTTGGTGATTGGTTGAAACATGTTTAAACAAACTCTTGGACGTTAACACCTGTTTTAGGTGACTATTTATGAACCCAAAGTTGGAATTTGCTTAAGAGGATATCCCAGTTGAGGGACTTCCCCCATAGTTGCTACTTCCAAACCACTTCCTTGCGGCGATGATCATCCAAATATATCACTCAAACTTGGGATACCAAGAGATACCAAGAGAACTGCAAACGGCTGGCCATCAGTTTTTGCACCTCAAAGATCATCTCCGCTCAAGGGGCAAAGATCGGCAAAAATCGACGCTTAGAAATGCTTAGAATTTGAATTGGAGCGACCTGGAAAACTGAGGAAAACTGGGCCTGGCCACAGAGCAAACCTGCAGAGCCGAAGGGATGGCCGGCCAAACTGTGAACTGCAACCAGGATATCAAGCAGTTTTTCAAGCAGTTTTTCACGAAGCTGAAACTCATACCCTTTGGTAAACCAACATAACTCTGGAAAATCATCATTCTTTGATAGGTAATTAAATCATCTATGCAGGGGCCAATTTTCAATAGCTATGTTAGTTATATAAATGGAGGGTATGTTTCGAAAAAGGCACCCCATCGCAGCGCCTGCCGCTGGTGTCCAAGATGGAGCTGTTGCGAGAGACCTGGAGTCAGGTTGGCTCCTGGTTGGTATGTCTTTTTCTGTGGGATTTCATGGGATTTTGTGGGATTTAAGAGTCAACCACTGGGAGATGATGGTGTTTTATAAGATTCAACAATTTCCAAAATGTCGACTCTCATCCATTCAAATCACCCTCCTGTGTCGTCAAACATGGCTTGCGGGAAAATCCCTTAGCTATGACAGTTTTAGTTGTTTCTACTTGGGACCTGTGAACTCCTGGAACTAAATGGGAATGTTCCAGCAAGCCGATTACAAGAGCGTGTATATGACCCTGAAAAATCATGTAGTCTTAAGAATCCTATAACATTGGATCATTTGGTGCAAATCCAGTTACTTCTACTTGCTCAATTGTGAATTCTTATTTGTTTCTTGGATTTTGTTGGTTCATTCACCCATAAAAGGTACCAGTTACAAGGGCATATAGCTTCAACCTCAGGGATTGATCTGCGCAATCTTTCAAACACATGCCGTGCCGCTGCAAAGGTCGACCATGTTTGCATTCCACTTAGCAAACATCATTTATGATACTGTGGATGGACGAAATCCTGCACCACCTTGGATGATGGAAACCCTATAAATAATGGGATAACCACCTATCAACTGGTGCAGGATTTCTTCCATCCACCGTAGGTCGCTGTGACGTACCAGATACTTAAAACGCAGGTCGATGGGAAGTGTTTCCGTCGAAACTTATAACTTCTAACTCCCAGAGGAGCGCAGTCTAACAAAGAGTTGTTTGAGCTTGGCAAAGAAGACATAAATCATTGGATTGGTGGGTCAATTTACAGGAAACGTACCAACCGTACGGCCTTGTTCTCAACCTTGTCGCTGCAAAGGTTTTTTAAACATCTTTAGATTCAAGTGAGCCTTATGTAGGTCACTGCCATAGAATGCCATAGCTATGTGATCCGAGAGTTGGTCATCCCATTGAGGGCTGATTTTTTGGGGCACCTTCTCAGGTAAGGAGCACGAGGGAAACATCAATGGGTCTACAAATGGGGCTTTCCTAAATGGGGCTGCCCCAAAATGAATGCTTTACAATTGAACATCCTATTAAAATGGATGATTTGGGGGTACTCCTATTTTAGGAAACCTTCAAATCGCAATGGAAAATCATGACTCTCCCGGACTCTCCCCCAACCCAACCCGACGTTCCAACCTCCCCGAAGCGCAGCTCGAGGCCCTCCACTGCCAATGCCTGGTGTTACAAAAAAAATAATCCCAGATCTATAGGGAATTACACATTATAGTAACCACTGAAAGGATGGAAACGTTGAAAACCTGGCACTTGTAGAGAAAACATCATGGAACTACTATCATGGAAATGCTTTTCGGCATCTCTTTGGGGATTATTGATATGTTATTTTTAAATATGTGTGCCACCTATGGCACATTTAATGAATAGGTGATCCTGTATGGGTGATATTGGCGGCACATATGAAGTAATTGTGGCTTTAACATCAACGTGGTTTACTGGTGATATTGGTTGATGGGTGGCATATGTAATCCATTTTGATACATTGGTTGATATGGGTTTCTCTGAAAATAGGGTACGCCATACCATCCACTGGAGGTATACCTCATTTCCAGACACACCCAGAGATCAATTATCATCCTTCTCCATTGGTCAAATCCTTAGTGCTGATGCTTAATTTCCTATTTTTCACAGTTTTTGATAGCTAAATCCCTATTTTTTCCCAGTTGTTGATGGTCAAATTCATATGTTCAGTTCAACTTTTCAAAGCAGCCCTCTCCTAATCTTTCGCCGGAAAGGACCTCCCGACCGCCACCCTCGGCCAGCACTGGAATGCTGGTCACCTGATGGGATCGAGGCACGCCTGGTTTCGAGCCATCCCTATTCCCAAGAAGAAAAGGTGAAAACAATGGTGAAACATTGTGATTTAACTTACGTTTATTCAACAAAAAATGGAGTTCATGATTTGAACTACAACACACATACCAAAAATTCCTTGTTAATTGGAATGAATTCATGTGACAAACCAATTGCAAACGTCTTTAACAATATGGTATTTCTTGGTTTTTTAAACACCTCGGGCAAACTTATCTATCCTCTGGTTATTTAACATAGCTATGGAACACCGCCATTGTTAGGTACAGTAAACCATCTACTTCAATGGACCATTTTCCAGGTCACAAACTTGTTGCTCAGCCTCCTGCAGAGGCTGTTTGGAAGTGAAGATGGAGATTTGACCATAGGCATATAGATAACATGGATCTGCAACGCGTTGGTTCAAAAAGAACCAGTACCAGTTGGTTCAAATGGAGGAGATCAAAAACGACTTGGACCAATGATAACTAATGACATGGCCGTATGTTTCTCTCAACCACTGCTTGTGGGACTATCCCAGTTGGAAACTGGTCCACTTTGGACGTATCTAGGACAACCCCAGAAGTCAGGGATTGAGTAATTAATCAGTGTTTGTTCATCACAGACTCTCGGATACACATCCCTTGTGATAAACACTCTTGTTCTCCAATGGCAAGGTGATGAAACCTAATTGGGGGCTTCGTCACCAGGAGGAAATTAACCATGGTCCCTGCATTCAGAAAATGGCTAGCAGCTACCCTATCGGTCAGACATGTACAAAGAGGAGGTCGGTATAATCTCAACACCACGTGTTCAAAGGAATCCTGCATTCTTCAAAGCAAATTTCCCTCTATATACTTCGCAGCGCATCTCATTAGTACGTGGGCTATAACCCCCACTAAGGAAAAAACAACTGAAAAAAAAACACGCAATAGTCCACTTGTTATGGTTCTACTGCTTTTAAGTAATAATATACATTCCATATATTTCAGCGTATTCTCATGTGGTACCCACCTTTCGGATCGGGTCGTGCTGGGATCATCTGGGATCCCCGACCAACTCTTCTTCCAAGGCTGCAGAGAGAGCTCCACTGCTGTTGGCTAAACACGAGTGAAGCATGGCCCGTGGAACCTGGGGCACGGCCGGCCAACACGGCCGTGAAAAGATCGAGTCGCTAAGTGGCTATGAAAGGGAACGACTATGGTTGTTGATCACCATTTTTCGAAGCATAAAGTTGAAATAAAACGATGCAATGATGCACATATTCTATGAATGTGAGTTACCACAGTTGTAACCATCCAACTTAGTGGGACACTGCAGACTCTTACCTAATGGTGTTTTTGGTTTTGAGCAGAGTTTGTGAACTACCCATAAAAATAGATCCTATACATAGTTCGGATCGCCCACGAACTGGGGACTTACGATCGGTGGGGTGATGCTCCAAGACTTCAAGAGGGGGTCGGACACTCCGACTGAGGATGCTCCACAAATGAGGTCCGAAACCGGCAAAAAGTGGTGTAGCCGTGTGGCCAATGATCTATACTTGATTGGAATAACAAGAAGACGAACTGGTGAATATACGGGTGTAATATGGTGTAACTCAAATTGAAGGGCAAAAAAACTGCCAGGTAGCTTACTCTAAGGACCATGAATACTGACCACTTTGCAAGTGGTAGGAGCTTCGAAACAGTGACCATTCAACCCATTGACCCACAGATTGGTTTATTGTCTTTAGATGATTTTAGATGTATTCACTATCATAATCTAGATATATCTAGATCATAATTACTTCTTTTTTGGAGTACCCAAGTTTGGCAGATCCCCAAATAGACCCAGGCCCCATCCCAATGCCAGACCCCATCCAATTGGAGGTGCATCTCCATTGAAAATTGCTAGGTGGTTTTCGCCTTACAGAGGTTGTATCTATCCCAACTGATCAGGGTGGTTTCCCCACCATGGTTTTACCATGTTTTACACATCTGGATAGATTATAGTCATACACCAACACCAAAGAAAACCATTTGGGGATAGTTCCCCCGATCCTAACCATTCAATGTTCAGTGACATCGCAGTGGCTGAGGCGGGTGCCGTGGGAGGTGCACCTGGCGGATCACGTGGGATTGTCAAAACAATCTCTGGATTTTTTCCAGCCTTTTATCGTTGTTTATTGGGCACAGATATGGTGAATATACAGTAATGATATTTTTGTGACGAATAGAAACCAAGCGCAAGTAAAGTGACCTTCAACCTTAGATAGTGTCTGGCAAAAGTACAAAGAATGCAAACAGTAAGAAAACATAGCATCCTGCAAGGATTTCAACACATCAACCTGGTGACCGGTTTGTTTTGGAATCCTGCAAAGGCATGCCAAGGTCTACCGATCACTGGCTCAAGAGTTGGGTGGCTTTTCTCAAGTTTTGAACAAATACTATCAGATGGGTTGACAGCATCCTTCAATTGAGCATCAAACGCAGTCATCTCAACGGATATGAAAGTGAGACTTTTAGCCTTTATGGTTGTGTTTTAAGTGAAACCCAACCCAAAAATGTGGGTCCGTTGATGATATACAATTATTCCTAAAAGGTATTTTCAATCACAGAATGCACGTGAACATGTATATTTACATGCAAACCCACACACACATATGTATATAGATATATAAAAACACAAATACATCTATATGTCTATATATATATATATATCCATATATATATATACATATGGATATATATATATATATACATATGGATATAGATATGTGTATGGATATATACATATATGGATAGATAGACACACATATGTACATATTAATATATATATACAGTATGTATATATATATATATATACCATGTATATATGTATACATACCCTGAGGATCAAATGTTGGATCTATTTGCTGACATTTGCGGAATACCTTGTTTTTTGATGTCCGTAGGCATTATTTGACGTCCGTAGTCAAATTTTGACTACATTTGCGAGAACAATATTTTCTGGTAAAATTGTTGAACCTCAAGAGCCCTATATATTGACCCAAAGTTGCATTTATTGTGGGTATGACACTTCATCCAAACAATATATGTTTTTTTATGATAAATTTGGGGGTGCACCCATATCCATCCATATCCCATCTGCAGCTGACCTCCCTGCGGCTCTTTCCATGGAACCCCACATCGGCATCCGATGCTCGGTTGGAGAGAGTTGGGACTGGTCTCAGGGAGTTGGCGCTGGTCCCATTCTGTTGTGGTTCCACGTTTTCTTGTTTGTGCTGGTATGGTAATGACCACACCGGTTTCCCTAAGATGGCTGCCAGCTCGCCAACCGAAGTAGGAACCTACACAATACCCTATATTCCATTAAGTCACCTTTGGTGACTCTTTCAGCCAACCGCTTGCATACTCCAACATTATCTTCATCCTTGAAAGTGTGGACATATCGATAATTCATTCTCATTGATAACATGTCTTCGTTGACATGTCGAAAGGGATGGTGCTTTGGAAGCAACTTCCATCGTCCACAATTGTGGGTGACGGAAAAGTACCCCAACTTCTGGTACAGTCTCAAGAAAGTAAAACCAAATTTGGAAATGTCCTTAGACTGAATCTCAGTGAGATATCTGCCGTACCGTGCTAAACGGTCAAACCAGCAAACCATTGCCCGGGCAGCTAGGGAGGCCAACTCAGTCTCCTCCTCTGGGTGTTGCTGAAACAAAATATTTGCACAGGAATCTAAAAAAACCAGTAGCACCTGACCGTTCCAGGCTTTGCATGTTAGGGCTGGGAAGCCGTCAGTGATGTGCAACATTCCCACAGTGATGTATCCCTGTGAATGCCTCACCGCATGAAGCATATCGCCAAAAAAATGGTGTTTTGGGACCCCCGATGCAAATCATACCCCGAATAACACTCAAGAAAATTAGCGATATGGCTCAAACTTAATTACATGTCCCATAGTTTATTCTACTTAGTTACTTTTCTCCTGGGCTGAGGTCTGAAGTTTGAGCCATATCGCATTGCAAAGTAACCCGTACTAGTATACGTAGTTTGAGCAACTGGAACTGGTGAACGCGGGCCCAAGAACGAAAGCGCGATGATAACTCTCTAAGTTGATCTTCCAACTTGCCACCGCCAAAGAATCCTGGGATGTTTGACAACTATTGCAGTTCGGAAAAAATAAATCAGAATTGGTTCCGATCAACCATACAGGTGGCAACACGTCTTGCACTTGAAACAACAGTATGGAAACACTAGGTCATAGTGAGATTCCGACCATGCAAGAAGTTCCAGGTACAAGGATAAAAGTACAAACAAATCACTATCCAAGGATCCTTTCTCACACAGAAGGCTTGTCAAGCTTCCATTCAATGTTTGCAAAATCCCCAGGTTGCAAATATGCATTGTACAGAACCGGAGCTGAACCGTTTCAAAGCCGGGCAATGCTGCAATAGGATGGGGCCACCTGGGCATGCTTTCCCACAACAATTTTCCCCGAAAATGTGTCCACACTGAGGGGTTCTTACGGCAAGTTCACAAAGGGAGCTTGCAGAATCTAAACCGATATTCTCTTCTTCCAGAGACCACTTGAATTTAACACCATGCTTCACTACGAGTGTCGCTCTTGTCCTGCTAGCTTGGAGTCACTGATGGTTTTGGGTCATGTCCACCTTTCCTTTTTAAACCTAACTGCACACTGTTTGGGGTCTTTTGCTGGGATGATTTTTGCTACAATACTTGCAATGAGCAAATCTTAATTTTGGGGTGAAAAGAATACATGGAGATGTGTGCATTCAAATTTTGTGGAATCCACACCTGAAACATGACGCCAGCGCATTGGCCCTTGATCTTCTCGGGAAGGTACGGTCGAGCTGTGTCCACCTAATTCATGTGGCATTAATTTTTTATATATATATAAAAAATATCCAAAGTGAAAAAACACCGATCAGGTGAACACTCACAATTCCAAAATACTTTGGAAAGAAATGTGATCAATTAGCATTGAGATGCCTGTTTCTTCGTACAGGGTCAGAAGGATTTCGGGCGGTACACAAATGACAGCAATCCTTTGCTGTCCAATGGCATCTCAACGCAAAAGCTTCCCTTTGAAACTTCCAATCTCCTCGCAGTTCAACTAGTGCTGCCCGACCGCCTGAGGAGAAGCACCCATGGCGACAACCGTGGATGATGCAGTTGTACCAGGACCCAGTGGATACGGAATGGGGTTGGAACATACCAGTGTTAGTATTTTTTCAAACTATGTTATCAAAAGAAATACATATACAATATACGGGTTTGTGTATTTTTTGAGCCGGGTTTGTACTGACCAGGTCAGGTAAGGTCGGTCAAAATATTTTGGCGTACCTACCCTAACTAGCCAAAAGTAAGCAATAAAATCAAGGGGCCTTACCCCACCTGACCACTTCAAGTCCCNGGTCAAAATATTTTGGCGTACCTACCCTAACTAGCCAAAAGTAAGCAATAAAATCAAGGGGCCTTACCCCACCTGACCACTTCAAGTCCCAAGTGGCTAGAGCCCTTTTTTGAATTTTGGAAAGGCAAAGTGTACTAACCCTTCTTGCCTTTAGCCAGGACTGAAAAATTGATGGGGTTGGGTACCTAGATTTTATTTTTGGTACATTCGTGTAAGGGGGTTAGGTCTCTGCATTTTATCTTAATATCACCCGGGAGTACCCGAGACCATCTTTGCGCATATCTTCGAGAAAACAGAAAATAGAAGAAGATNGGGTTAGGTCTCTGCATTTTATCTTAATATCACCCGGGAGTACCCGAGACCATCTTTGCGCATATCTTCGAGAAAACAGAAAATAGAAGAAGATCAGGTAGCTCCAAGTAGAAGCCCTTTTCTACCACTTTTCAAAGCAACCAAATCACCAGGACCACCCAAAGAGTTGGAAAATGCAACGATAAAATCAGCACGCCCAACCCCTTCACCTCAGAATCCTGATGTTTGTGTTGGGGGTTGATGTTCAACTAACAAAAGCGCCATGGCACATATACCACAAAC
>BGPT01002928.1:42472-63579 GCA_003297045.1 Symbiodinium sp. clade C Y103
TTGCTAAGATTAAGAAAAAAGCTGTTTCGTACGGTAGGCGCCAGTGACGATGCGACTTCAACATGAAGATGCGACATAACTCAAGACCCCTGTATATATGTATATATATATATATACACCTAAGAAATCACCCAAAGTCTCGCAGTGCTGGTGGTTGCATGTCGTTCGATACGAAGTAACCCAATAAAACCCCCGGACAGTAAGCCAAGCCACATTCCTGCAGATTCAAGCTTGTACCGCCACTGGGAAATTTCAAGCAGGTTCGAATTGGCCTTGACCACGGCCTTGGTTAAATGTGTCGGTGCGTGCACGGGGTAAATCGATGATCTTATAATCTTGTGTTTTTTACATGCAATATGCAAGCTTGAATGGGCATGTATATGTGTTTTTTGAAATTTATCATACCCAAGCTGCTTTGATAAGTACATACACGTGCAAATAAGAAAAGCACATATGCACATCCCCAAAGTAATTTAAGGACAGGTAACTGCACGTGCAAGCTGTTCGTCGGTCTTTGCCTTGGGACCTGCACTGGGTTTGGGCTTTGGCTTTGGTTTACCGTTTTTACCATTGCCCTTTCCACCATCGTCTTCGCGAGCAGCAGCGGCAGCTGCTTGCGAGTGATCCCCTTCAGCTTCACGCACGGTTTCGATACCTTTCTGGTTTGCTTCTTCCTTCTTGTCGTATGATTCATTCCACGAATGGTATAGGGTCATGTCCTGCATCAGTATCTAAAAGGGCCATCTCCCACGTAAATAATTGATACACATTTTTTAAACCATTGTGCTATTGTACAGGTATAGTTTGCACAAGGGGTCCTTTCATGTCGAACATCCTTGCCGAACAAAATAGAAAATCTCGACATATTATTTTGTTTACCCGTCCTCTCGATCTGGAAATTCTGGATGTTTGCGAGTTTTGCCTTGTGCAACCTGCCAAACAGAGTTTGCCGACAGCTTTAGTAGCCAAACCTCTACATATGCATTCTATATCTCGCCCTCTCTCTCTCTCTCTCTCTTTATCTATCTATATATATATATATAACATACACATAATACAATATATATATATATATGCATATTTATGTGTGTATTGAAATCGTCATAATCCCTAGCCTTCCGCTTGATCAAATCATCGACCAAGTCGGTGTTGTTGTGGTATTTCACCAGCAGATCCTTACTGGACATGAGAATAGGGAACGTCAGGGTGATGTGGTATTGATAGTCATCCCAAAAGAAAGCAACTTGAATATGCAAAAACATATGCATCATGAGATAACCAGGTTCGGATCTTGTCAGGTAGCAATTTTTATCTCCTTCGGTCGAGGTTGAGGTCTGGGATTCTCGAACGACCAACGATGATGACCACCAGTCCTCGTTCGAGTTCAAGTATTCTCGGTACAATTGCTTCATCGCCTGACCGCTGGGATCCTGGGCAGATGCGGAGGTTGTGCAAACCCATATGAAACAACTTGAGGGGCCACACTCAGACAGTAGGAGCACCCACACACACACATACATTAATTGAGTAACTTCCACACTCTGCATCAACAAGACCAGTGAAACAACCCTCCAACCATTTACGCTGTACCGATCCACACAAGCATGTCGAAACCAAGAAGGGTGTGTGTGTGTGTGCGTGTGTATATTGTGTGTATGTATATGTATATGTGTTTGTGTGATAACCTGCCTAAATTTCAAAGATACTGTGTGACTTGACAAACCATATCGTTTTGGTTAGAACCTTCAAAACTCAAAACCGACAAGCCAAGCAGCCGCTTGTGCTTGGCGAAACTTCAAAGTAACCTCAGGTGGGGCTTTTTTTGACACTGACCTCCTGGCGAATCGCCCATAGCGGGCACGTTCCTCTTTCACAGAGTCTTCGGTTTGTGGGGCCGCTGGCTGCACTGGAGCCGGGGGTTGGACGGGGGGGGCTTTTGCAACAGGTGTGACATTGCCTGCTGATGCCTGTGCTCCAGGTGTGCTAGTGGGTTCTGGTGCCGTGGGCGCTGGTGATGGGATGGCAGGTGGGGAAGGTGCTGTCAAAGGTGTGCCCAAAGCTGTGGTGTCAGGAAGTGGGGTAGCTGCGACAGGTTCAGGTTCTCCATTCCCAGCTGTGTTTCCATGTGTTTCTGCAACAGCTGGCCTTGGGGCTGCTGGCTCAGGTGATGTGCTCACAACTGCATGGGGTGGTGTGGGAACTGCTCCCTCAGGCGTGTTCCTTGGTGCTGGTGATGGATGCTCTGTTGTTGCTGCCTCCCCACCTCCACTTGTGTGACACTACTGCTGGAGAAGGTGTGTCCAGGTCCACAACCACAACGCTGGGTGGCGAAGCAGTTGGCAATGCTGGCGAACATGCTTGCTTAGGAGTTTTGAATCTTGACCAAAAATTCTTCAACTGCTCAGGTGTACCAACATCGCTAGCTGCAACGATGTTCTCACTATCCCCAGCCGGCGCTGGAGTTGCCCGGGATGGCACGGGTGCTGCAGGTGTTGGAGGTGGTGTGGGTGGTGTTGGCTCTGTTATGGCTGGAGTGTGTGCTGTTGCAGGGGAAGGGGTGGGGTGGGCATACGGGATGGTTTCAGGGGGAATGGGGTCTGGACCTGCTGCATGCTCTGCTGGCGGGGGGCTTGGGCCAGGGCTCAGCCTACCAAGCGACAGATCATCAGTGGACTGTCTCTTCATGCATGCTATCCATGCAGGTGTCTTTTCAAGGGGTGCAGGGCCGTCCTTGTCCTCTTCCAGACTGTCTGCAAGTGTAGCTTGCGGTTCGTGACTGGGCGGGGGCAGTGCTGCATGCTGGGGGGTGGGCTGGGACTGCAGCATGCTGACATCGACTGTTCGCGGAACTTCCTGGGATGTGTCTTTCCCTTAAAAAAGAACACGTACCAAGGCATTTTGAAGGACACGAGCTTTAAAAATAACCATGTCAAAAAAACAGAACCTTTTTGATCCTTTTTGCAAGTATGGCCAAATCAAAAGTTTGACATAAATTGCATATACCTAGAATCAGGTGCTACAGCCACAGACTCTTCAGAACCCTTTGCACTCACATCACCTGACAGGGATAACGAAAGCCACATTTCACTACAGGGTGTTGTCAAAAAGCACAGGGGCGGGCCTTGATCAGAAAACACTTGCGCCTAGCAAAAATATAGTTTCCTTCAAAATTTAGATAGTAATTATTCACATTTCGTTGGTGGGAGAACCACGCTTTAAGGATATGGAGGCATTAGTGTTATGCTGATGTGTGGAAACATGATTGCCCGCCAGGGATGCCTTCAGGCGTAGTGCCAACAGCATCAGCAAAACTCAAAGCCCGTGGTGTCACGTGCCCATCACGATGTTTCTTGACATCCTCTGGTGTAACATGTGTAGAAGCGGTTACAAGAACTTCCCTTCGGTCCCTTTTGGCAAGGGCGCTCGGTGCAGGGGCAGCACCACCAACCCCTGCCACTGACTGCACAAGTTTCTTTCGACGTTCTCCTTGGGCTATCGCTTCTTGAGCAGCCTGCAGGCATAGCATGGTGATATGGTGTAGTGCGGTGCAAACAAATTCAACACATGCAGCACATAAAGTGTATCTTTAAGATAGTACTGGCATGAATACTATCCGGTGTATATATACATATATGTCATGTTTGTGAATGTGTGTACGCAAACATGCATGCACGCATGCATGCACTACGGCAGTCAGCTGGAATGAAGTCTGCACACGCATACACACACACTATACATTCAGGATAACTACTTATTACATATATAGATATATATATATATATACATATATGCTCTTCACTTGGCTTGGCTACCTCGGGATTAACTATATTTGTCGATGTTGATTATTGATTTGGTTTCACTTTGCCACATCGACAGGCTTGGTGTTTATAAACTTATTCATCCAATCATGCCCAGAACTTTATTGTTTTTCTTGGGGTCCTCTGAATGAAGTTAAAGCCCAAGTGTCCCACCGTCTTGGCCCATGTCAGGCCTTCACCAAATCGGCTTCAGACATCATGAGGACACTGAGTGGGGGCCGTGGCTGTGGGCCACAGCTGTCAATGAGCAAAAAAAGCTCGCAGGATCTGTCAAGAAACCAGGATCGAAACTTAACCTTGAGATTTGTGGGTATAATTTCACTCAAAACATGTGGAAACCAATCGACAAAATTCTGGTAAATTGGGCATAATTATCGGTACCGGGGGGAACCCATAGAAATTACGATAATCACGATCTGTCACGATTTGTCACGCTTTTTCCGACAAATGTTCTAATTTTTAAATTCAAAGTTTAAATTGCGTCACGATTTGTCACGATTTGTCACGATTTTTGAAAAACACTGGTTTCCGGTAAAAAAGCCATCCGGTTGCTTCCACCACACATTTTTGCCCCGTTCTGGAGATGTTAACTGCTTGGGATACTATTCAAATGCCACATCACGGCAGAGCGGCTTGGAAAAGTTTGAGGACAATCCGTTTGAGAATCAAGATTGCATATACATTATGGTGTTGGTTAGGTGAACCACAGAATAAGTGAGCTATACTTGCAAAAAAAGAATACGGTGTCCACAAACAGCAAGCTCAACAAGAAGCGTGGCACGATCTTGGTACATGTCCCGGTTCTTTTTTGGTATATGCATACCTGGGATATGTGCACCATGTTAATTTAGCAAGAATTTTGTTGCAAGGACACACCCCGCAGCTCACCTGCAGGACAAGATTACGAATTAAAGTTCCAGGCCAGGCTGGGGAGTGAAGCGCCCCATAGCTTTCTGGTGAAGCAAAAATTCACGTAGCTGGGGAAGTTTGGCATGGATCCAGTTCAGTGGTGGTTCCTTAGGAATGCAGTTGGCGCTGCATTAGGTGTATTGGGATAGGCACTTACTTTGTTGTTGTCATATCTTACTGTTGAAACTCACACAAAGAAAGATAGATGGAATATGTTTATATCTAGCTAGCAGCGCAGTTGAAGCAAGATACATATATTAATGAACGAAACCATATTATATATTGTTCATTTCCACATATCAATAGGATGCTTCATTTTACCCGGTATAGATTTCCACAAAAACTGTTCTTAATTATTAATTTCAAAAAAAAGTTTTAAAGTGTACGTGATTATTAATGCGGTTTAGCAGGTAACTAATAACTTCAAATTTGGACATTAACAACCTCTCACAAATGGGGGAACCAACTAAAGGGTAGAGCACCCCCCCACAGGTGGACGTGCCTACCCCATCAGGAATGGTAAGTGTGGCATCAGATGATGGCAAATATCGCATGGTGTGTCCTCAACTTGGAAACCGAAGCAGTAATATGGAGATAAGGATCTGGATGAGGGGGCAAAAAAAAACCCTCAACCAAACAGTTGTTTGGTTGAGGGTTTTTTTTGTCCTTTTGTAGGTTATGTCGGACCAATGCTGGGCTATTAGGGATCTATCATGGGCCCATGTTCGGGGCTATGTTGGGTTCCATGTAGGTCTCTGGAGGCACCTTTCAAACAACTTCTGGAACCTTATACAGAACAAGCGTTGGCCCCAAGATAGGATGAAGTAGATTCGGGATCCCGTTTTACCTGTTGGTGATCTTTCGTTGAAATCAATATGTAGCACCAGAAGAAACATATATATCTATATTATATATATATATATTATTTGGGTCTTGACTTCACTTGCAAACCAACTTGGTCGGGCAAGACTCAGTGCATGATGTGGATTGAACTCATCACTGGATCAACAAACTCATCAAGTGCCTATATAAACTTAAAACTTTTTCGGGTTGGGTTCGCACTCCGGGGGTGGGCTCTATTTTATACCCAAAAATGGCGCGCGAACCCATCCCGAAAAAAGTTTAAAGTTTCTGTCTTTGGTGGCTAATTTCTCTGGATTTCGATGCTGCTTTGACATTGGAGAAATGTGTCCATCGATACCAAAACATCGGTTGAAAGGGGGTTGCAAACAACATACAGGGTTCCAACATGCCTGTTTGACCTTGAGAGTTCCAGACCCTTTTTGTGACCCTGTGATTTTTTTTCAAAAAATAACACGGTCACCAAAAGGGGTTGGAAGTTGGAACCCACATTTTCTTCAAAATGATCTATTCACTTTTGAAGCCAATTTCAAAAACAAAGCACATGCCCGTGTGATTTCCTTAGGGAAAAGACACCCGCAAAAATCCCTTATGGATTCTTGGAGCTAAACCTTGTCCCTTCAAGGGCTACTTTTCTGCCTACATTAATTGGCCGAAACGCTGCTTTCCTGCCCATAATCTGCATGGATGGGGCAGCTGGCATGATCTCAAAACAACATAATTTCAGAAAGGTATCTTTATGATTTTTTTAGAGGGAAGCATGTGGTTTCTTGTCAAACATAAAAAAAAACTATGTGTGTAGACATTTATTTTTTTTCCCGGGCACTGCACCAAGCGACTCCCCTGGTCATGTATTAGGTTTGTGTTAGATGGGGTTGTTGGGCAATTGAAACATGGTGATGGCAATGAGGACCCCTTAATGTTGACCTCACCAGACCAAGCAAATTTCTGTATATATATATATATAAGTAGTATACTAATGGGGCTATAAGACTTCCCGAAATTCATTAGTGAAACCATGATTCCATCTTGACATACATTCGTGCGTTGTAAAGGGTCTTGTGACACCTGACCAGCATAATGTCAAACCAGGTTCGAATCCATAATTCCCTGCATTCACCAGATCCTTCTGTCGATCTGCTGCAAGGGCCGCCGCTGAAAAAGGAACCTAAAGGCGATGCGACAAAACCACCAGGCTGGATGGATGAGGGTGTGTTCCAACCCGGTGAACTCCCCACACATTGAATTTTGGTTATTGACCTTCCCTCAACAAAATCAAAAAAACGATGTAAATCAAATCCAGGAACATCATGACCTTTCAGGAACAACTTGGCAACTTTCTTGCCAAACTCCGGTGGACAAGCACCACTAGATCGCAATCGTTTTCCACCAGTTACTTGTGTAGAGCCATCTGGGCGAGTCTTCTTGGTGTACATACCATCTGAGCTATCTTTCAAGGCTCGTCGCTGTTGCTTCGACAGAGTAGCTTTCAATTTTTCCAATGACGGCCTTGGTATTGACGTTGTAGCACAACCAAAAACTCTGTGTGTGTGCAACAAAAACTGTATCCTATCCCAGTGATACTAGACACCCCTACTATTATTGGCAAACACCATCAAAAAACAATACTGCTGTATTGTGAATACACTCCCTGCGGACAGAGGGCCAAGATTCAAATAGCTGTGTAGGCTTGCAGCACCAATGCTGAAAAGCGCCAAGCCACGTGCGTTGAATAAAAGCTGGCATCATGTTGGTTAGAACATGAGCCATATATGGACATTGGGGAAGTAGTGAAGACATTGGCTGTTCAACCTCAATGCGGTAGAGCTTAATTGTGGTCTTGAGAACAAATCCTTACGCTACCAAGCTAGTTTTATTCTCTTGACTGGCAAGTGATATCTAAATGCTACTGCTGGTTTGGTGTCATTCCATACACACACACACACTTATTAATTATATAGATATACATTTCGTGTTCACATATCAGGAAAAGATTAATGCAACAGTATCTAGCATCCCTCACCATATGTGTAGATTAAACACATACACACAAGCATGTGTATATATATATATACATGTATACTTCTACGTATACCATTTGGGGCCTTACACTTAAGACCACGACTTTGTTTGCCAGGTCAATGCAGTATCTGTTGCCCATCTGGAAAGCTGAGCAAAGAAAGAAGGCTGGGAAGGGTCCATGGGGCCCTTTGCCAAGAAACACACCAGAATAGTCCCCTTATCACAGCAATCATGGCCAAAAGTGCGAACCGTGCCGCTAGGCAATTAGTGAGGGCCACTGAAGGCACCTCTTCATCACCCATAACCCCCAAGGAGCTGCGACGCTTCGTACTGTGGTCTGAAATCCAAACCCACCTGATCGCAGGGCACTGTGGTTATTTCTAATTTTCTTGTTGGCTTGGCACCCCAAAATCTGACCCCCACAACTCTACCCCCAGTAACATTTTTCCTACAGGTTTGCTACAATTTTTAGTTGGTTGTGGGGGTCAGATTTTGGGGTGCCAAACTAATAGGAAAATTGTTAGTGGTTATTTTTTAGCTTCGCTAACATTACAGTCAACCAGTTTTGTGGTGGCAAAGAATCCCATGTGGAAACGGGAAATACATTCTGTTGCATCTCCATGTGGATGGTATGCCCAAAAAAATGCACGATACCAGTCCCAAATTCAATAAAAATCAAGTGACGATGAACATGGATTTCCTCCCCAAATGACACCATTGCGCTTGACTCTCAATGTCTGGGTCAAGGCTATGCAAAACCCCTCGGCCGAAGCAAGGTCGTGCAAGGGATTCTTCAAGATATCAAAGCCCCGACAGTCAATGCCATAGGATCCTCAGATTCGAATGGCATGAAAGGTAATGAATGGTGAATTTAATGAAGCGAAACCATGCATATGTTTTCTCGATGTAGGTCTGCCTTCTCTTGATTATTTAGGTCATGTTCATCCCGCATCCCACAGACATCTAACGGTGCCAACAAGGTGCTGCACTGGCGCGTGAGCTCTCCTTCTCCACTGAACAATTCAACCATATCCAGATCCTCACACCATGAAATCCAGCTAGAGGAAAGGAGCCAGGCAAGAACATGATTTGGGGCCCAAGACTGACTTAATCTAAATGGGTGACATTCAGGGGATGGCTTTTGAATTCAACTCTGACCCAATCGCTGGCGCCAAATTTATAGCCAAGTATCCCTCATGCTGCTGCCTTCTCCATGCTCTGAAGCCCAGACTTGCATGCAGAAATCGACTGCATGGATCCTGGGCAAGATATCGATGAGTATATGTAACAGCTTACTGTGGAAAAAGTGTATCTGTCTCAAGAAAGAGGTGCAATTTGTTGGTTCGAAAAATGCAACTTTACAGGGAAAAAAGGGCCCTTAATTTGAGACATTCCCATGTGTTGTCTTTATTATTAGTGGCTTTCATGGGGAGGAAGTCGAGACAACACTGATTTGACTTTGTTGGCAGTTCGCATTTGCATCTCCAAAAAAGATGTTTATTGTGAAACGCATGAGTCTTATCCAATAAGTGCACTATTGCATTTAACTTGAGTACTAGCCATCAGTTGTATAGTGTCAGTTGTTTGTATGTACATCCCGCCCAATAGAATTATCCAAGCATCAGTAAGACTGGGGCGCCCCAGAAAAGAAGGGCGAGAGCTTTCCGCTTGGTCAGGCCGACCGCCATGGGCTTTGAAAGGCTCACTCTTGCTGGAAGGCTGTGAGGGGCAGGGTGGCTTGGGACCAAATCTTACAATTTCAAACCGCAGGATATAAATGACATAGAGAGAAAGAGATCGAAAGAGAGCAAGCAATCCTGAGGTGCTACGGCCACTGCAAATCTAGGAGTTCTATTGTCATAAAAAATGCAAAGTCACTACTTTCAATATATGTAGTCCAAACTGTTTGGACATTGCGACAGGTCCTGTTGTTTTCTCCCCAAACTCCGCAAAGTAATGTTGCGATGGCTCTACACCGTGTTCAATTACACAGTGGAATAATGTCCTAACTGACACACACACAGACTGGCCACAGCCTGCACTCCGAACATACCTAACAGTAATTGCAATGCAATAATATGTGTAAAGATTTCCGGTTTCGAGAGAGATAAAATCATGAAGACGTAAATGTTGTAGCCATGGCCAGGCTGATTTGCCCCAATTTCAGATCGCTATATAGCAATACATATCATATTTATTTGTGCTTCAGATCCAACCAGCCAACTGACGGGCTAGCTCAAAAGATTTGGCCCACCCTCTCTTCCGGACACTCAGCGTTGCCCCATCCCTCTTGTTGACCTTCACAGACGTGTCGGCGCCGGGGTTGACCACGTAATTAACGTAGATCTGGTTCAAGGTCCACCTTGGTATTGACTCCAGTCCCAACGTTTTTTTGGTGTGTTTCTGAAAAGTAGATCGTGACAACATAAATGCATATAGATTGTATGTGTATATAATGTATCTATATATGTATGTATATGCATGTGTGTTACCTTATTATATTTTGAATATTTCGTTATTATTCTTGTTGAAAGTAGGCCATGGTAAAACGATTGAAATTTAAAGTATCCCCTCATGAATCAGCAGCACCACGCAGCCAAAGCATCGCCCCTTCACTTCCCTCTGGATTCCAGGTGGCCAGCATGAATGAAGTTGGTGCACTTTGATTTGTGCAAAGACCAGGAGACCTATCGGAAATTATTGTTTTGTCGCCCACTGACACAGATACACACACACACACGCCCAGCTTCCCTACTGCCAAGTTACAGGATTCCCAGGGATCCGAGATCATGGTCCGGTGATACGGGCGGCGACAAGGTGAAGCTCTTCTTGTCCAAGTGATCGTAGTCTTCCGGGATGCTGATGCCAATCGTCTTGAACTCTTCAACCTCAGGTTACTCAGGTTTGGTAGTGGAAGAGAAAGGCCAGGGGATTGGTTGACGTTGAATTTTTCTCAAAACAATCCAGACGTTACGTTGAACCTTCGAATAAATAATATGGGGTCATATCTCTCTCTCCCTCTTCCTCACTTCCTCTGTACTGGGTGTTTACAAATCTGGCTATCAGACTGACATACATACATACATACATACATACATACATGCATGCATGCATACATACATACATACATACATACCTTTTTTTATATATTTCGATACATTAATGATCGTGTATAGGGACTAACTTGGATCTTTGAGAACCGTCAACGTTGGCCAACGTTTGTTAATGTTTTGTTCCGCATGTTTTAAGTATGTGCGTGAAAAACAAATTCCAAATGTAAGCAGGAAACGCGTTCTTTCCACATCGTGTCTAACTCTTCAGTGGTGTATACCTTTCTCTTGTACTTCTTCTTGCCATCAGCCTCAGGACCTTCTCCCTCTTGGTCGGGAACGGAGTTCCCTTCATCACCTTCGTGTTGTTTTTCAGCAACCTGTTGCTCACCCAAGCCCTCAACATGTTCACCATCAGCACTAGTGGTTGCACTAGGTTCCTGGTCCTCTTGGTTGTGGGTTTTGCCCCGCCCCTTCCCGCGACCCCGGCCCCGGCCACGTGCATTCTTGACATGTGCTTTCTTGACGACTTTGGTATCTTGATTTGCCTTGGACAGCAAACTTTCAGCTGCCTCAACCCGTTTGGCCTTTTGCTGAACCAATTGGGCTTTATAAGCATCAGTGTTAATCTCCACCTCTTCCAACTTGACGACATCGCCAGGCACATCTGGCATATCGGGCTTCAAAATCATCAAAGGTTTGGTCTCCTCCCGTGTGGGGGAGGCAATGCCTGATGGTTTTAAAACAAATGTAATACTTTTGATGAATAGACCGGTGAACACCGATAATGGTGCACATATTTGTTTTGATCTACTGGGCATGATCCAAAAAGGATAATGGTGTCAACATGCATGGTGGCACACCAGTCCTTTGTGGCTTGACGCCTGCCAGTGTCATCCTGGACCGGCTCCGACATCATTTGCTCCATGCTCATGTCAAGCTGCGTCTCCAACTCATCGATTGACTTCTGGGGAGCCTGAAGCTGTCACAAGCGCAATCATTAATATTAATGAAACAGGTTACCACAGTAATTGTTGGACCCAACTAGCACCCACACCCGAACCCACTTAGGGGTAGGCAACTCAAGTCACTTCTGGGTATACATCAAACCATATTCCTGTTCAGAAAGAAGTGTAATGATTTGGGGGGCAGGTTCTCTCGTATATATATATATATATATTTACACAATAGGCAAGTAGCTTTGCAACGGTGCCGATGTGTGGGCACCGTTGGCACCGATAGTGGGGATGCAGAGCATGACGATGGTGTGGAAACTTCATCACCTTCGTCCTCCAGGGATGAAGCATCCAAATGAGAGTTGCATCACTTGGGTGACCAAATGCCAAAAGGATCTCTCAGAGTTTGCAGTACTCCTGCATACAGTACTGTTTGACAAGGGTCATTTAACTTATGTGCAACTTATGCTGAAAAAAACAAGTCCTGAGTAGCAGCTGCCTCCAGAGCTGCCTCGATTCCAGTCTCTGGGCAATTTCCTGTCAAGTTGCCCGTGACCGAATATTTTGGAAGGTTTTGTAATGCATGCAGCAGGGTTTGGGTATAGCTAGCAAACAAAACGAAACCTCCACGACTAATGCTCTATATTTGCATGTATATGTGCATATTCCCAAAATATAATATATATATATATATAAATATTAATAAACAAAAAATCTGTCAATCAATAATAGGCATGTAGGAGCAACATGTATAGTATAGGCCACGTATGCGGCTACATCTCGTTTAGCCTCTTATGCTGACGTTTATAGCCACAGGAAGTCCTACATGTGATCATTTTGTTCAGTGGGTCGTTAAACCCGATGCTCATGCCAGACCGGACCTGCTTGGGCCAGGAGCATATGCAAAGTTTCCTTCAAAGTCCGGATGTAAGGCGAGCGGGAAGACTTGCTTCGATTGACCAAGCTCAACGTATGGACCAGCATACTTCGGATAATGGGAGCCTCTTGCTTTGCCCAGTCCTGAAGGGGGTATGCAACTAAATATACTGAAAATCTTCATGTATACTAAGTCAGATTCCTGGGTGATATATTCAGACTTTGCCTCTGGTTTGGGGATGATGGGAAGCAGGAAGTTTCTAAATCAGAAATGAACACCTGCATGGATGAGTAGGAGTCATGGATGAGTAGAAGTCATGTACCCACTCAAAGACAAAGGGCCAAGCCTTCACTATGCGGCCATAGCCCTTCTGCTTCGCAAAGATGCCATATCGTTTCGCCAAACAAATCAATGTCTCCTTGCCGATCGGCAACTCTGTTTGAAGCAGGAAAAAAACAGCTATATTCCATACCTCAACTAGATGATTGTGCGTTGATTGTGTTTTGATGAGAGAACATTCGTGATACAAGGTGGATATTTGAGGAACTGTATATGATATGAACCAGAATCAGAACTGGAAAACAAACCATCGATCATTTCTTCAACACAATATACGCAACAGCTTAGTCCTGATGGATCTTCAAGTTGGGGATGACGTAGTCGGGGGACGAAGCGAAGAATTCCAAAGCCAACTTCCAATGGGTTTCAACCTGGTATGGCAAAGCAGGTATCACTAAACATCAATCTGATAGTTTTTTTGGGGGGGGAACATGCCCATCTTATAGTTTTAGAAGTTGAAACCGAGGAACCATCTCCGCTGAAGCCGGTCCTTCTTTGGGAACCTGTAGGACAACATGTTCCTTGTCGTGCCTGATGCGCTCCGCATTGGTCAAGAAGTAGTTGTTCAAGAAGTCCTGGCGCAGCATATTTCCTTTCGATGCTGGTGACTACTGATACGAACACCCCATGGATACTTTTTAAATTTCAAATCACTCAACATACTTGCATCCTTCCATCAAAAAGAGATCACATCATGATGCACCTTAGATATGGTCACCTGTGCAAAACACCAGAGATGTTCTGTGTTGGTGGAAAGGGCAGGTCTGGAGATTAGTATAAATGGTGGGGCTTGTGGAGACATATTGGAAATGTGATAATCGAAGCCCTACCGGGGTAACCCTACCTGCTTGAAACATGACAAAAAAAAACAGTGCCATGTAACTTTTGGCAGAATCTCGGAAAGAAAGCTAAGTAGAGCCAAGAGTTAGATTACAAATCTTCACAGCTATAACAGCTATATGCATTAATATATATCAAAGAGAACCTGGTGTTCCACAAAGTTTAACCCATTGAAATTTCCCAAGCTGTCCTCCAACATTAGCCTTTGTGCCTTGCCAGTGTCCATGGCCAGCAGGCAAACGAATGGCGCAAAGCACCGAGATCGAAGCAAGAAAAAATGTCTGGAAAATGGCGGGGATGGAATTCGGGCTCAAGGCAAGTGGTACCATATTGGATGCATGTGGTACAAAATGTGGTCCACACATACCTGTGCTATATATATATATATACACACATCTCTACTTCTACATACTAATATATAGTTACATATATATATATATATATTATATGGTCAAGTGCAAAAAAATCAACTCATCCAGCCCATGGCAAGGGGGTGGGTGCGCACCTCCCCATTTGTGCAAAGGCCCCCATCCAGCTGATGCAGTTGGCACCGACTCTGGTTCACCACGACATTGCTTTTTCCGCCGGGTTTCCCGATGACGTGCAATGGCACGTTTCATCGGCTAGATATAGCAGTTGTCAGTATCCATTTGAAACATTCATGAACCACCTTGTGATGATGTGAATGAATATTTTAAGGATTTTCAATAATTTTGAACATCCTAATCATATATCATTACATCAAGTTAAAATAAGATGTTTCAACTATAGATATCTGCGGCACATTCACCCCAATGTGCTCGATCCACAGGCCAGGGCATCATTCCGACAGAATCCCAATGGATTTCCGACAAATATCCACAAGTTCCGACAAATGTATGCGAATTTGGCGTTTAACGTAGATGTAGCTATATTTTGCCTACATTGCTAGTTTTGATCTATTTGTCTACATCGATTGTCAGGGATATATATGTAATTATGTGTATATGTGTGTATGTGCACATATATACCAATATGCATGTATATATATATATATATACACATCTACATATATATAAGGTATATATGTAAATATATGTAAGTACATATATACATATATAAATGTAGATATGTATATATGTATATTATATACGTGTATATATGTGTATGTATGTGTATATGTATATGTATACATATGTATACCATATGTGTATCTATTTATCTATGTTACAACATCCAAGCAGCTTGATCTGGGTACCAAAAGCTTGTTCTACCATACCAACAGCGCAAACCATGCCAGGACAGGCTGATCTTGGCGTTGACTTTGGCTCCACTGCTCTTCAACCTTGGGTCATTTTGAACAAACCACCCATCTGGTGCTAAACAAAAAAACAAAGAAAAAAACGAATGCCGGTGTTGCAAATACTGGGAACTTTCAGGTTCTTTTCACTCTCCAATGCGATACTCTTATTGGAGTGCGTCGAATCATTGCAA
Source organism: Symbiodinium sp. clade C Y103 (assembly GCA_003297045.1). Classification (NCBI taxonomy): domain Eukaryota; class Dinophyceae; order Suessiales; family Symbiodiniaceae; genus Cladocopium; species Cladocopium sp. clade C. The sequence goes on from BGPT01002928.1 coordinate 57,618, forward strand.
CAGTACGGACGAGAAAACAAATCTCTTCTCCCTTCATGTAACCTCTCGCCTAATGGAATCCCCAAACCAGGGTTTTGGAGGGGGTCTTTATCACGGAATAGGATTACAATGCGCGATTTCGACTAGTCCCCCTCCAATCATCTTCATTTACCATGTTTTCCCAATTCAGCGGCTATTTTGGGGTATTCAGTACTTTCGGACCAACCTAGATATCAATTATCATCGTCATCTGTTGGTTAAAGCCCTAAACCTGATGCTTAGATCACCATTGTTCAAAATGTTTGATGATTAAATCACCAGTTTCTACAGTGAAATCCGCCCTTTTCGCCATGTATCCATTTTTTCTACTGAAACCTAACGGTTGAGATGCGCACTGCAGGTGCTTCGTTTGCAGTCCAGCTCCAGCCTCACAAGCCAGGGCTGGAAATCTGAAAAATACCGAGCAAACATCATCGAACTACCATCCAGGAAACTATCTTTTTGGGGGTTCCTATACAAAGTAAATATATATATAATAAATATATATATAGGGGTTTCCTAAAATGAAGGTACCCAAAAATGGATGGTTTATAATGGAAAATCCTATTAAAATGGATGATTTGGGGGTACCCCTATTTTAGGAAACCTCCATATATATATATATATAATATGGAATTGTCAAACATAGTCCCCTTTGGGTGAGGTGTTTTTTTTTGAAAACGGCCATATTCTATCTACTCCACGATGCTATATCATCATATTTATGTAGAGTATAGTTCAATAGTTATATTTACATATATTTACATGTATATATATAATTATATATATCAAAATACAATATGTCATTTGGATGATGTTCAAGAACTCAACCAGAAAATCCAATGGTACCTCAAACATTCTAAATCCCTTTAAACAGCTATGAGTTCCCATGGGTTGGGCACCCACAACAGCAGCTTGCAGCTTTGATGGCCGTGCCTGCTGGACGATCACCCGCTTCAACGCTTCTTCGTATTCTGTGGTCCTGAATTCGGAAATCGGCGGCAAATGACTCAGGAAATGAGTGCTAATGTCAAGGTGGGATTAATAAACCATGGTTTATGAATCATGGATGATTCCCCAAATAGTGGTTGACATTCACCATTACTAGGGGATTTATTAATCCCACCTTGGCATTGATGTAGTTGCAACTTGCATCTAGTGACTGTATCAGTGACAAATGAAAACTCAGGACGTACTTCAGGACTTGAGGACGAATCAAATACTCAGAGCCAAGAAGGGAAACCGAATACAGTATATACATGCAACCATATTCATGCATATGTTCTGTGTGTGTGTTAGTCATTGGATTGGGTTAAGGGAAAATTTACAGGAAACCCCCATATTTCCTAGGAAAATCCATGGTTTCCTGTAAATTTTCCCTTAAGCCAATCTATTGAGTTAGTGCTTTCAAAGCAGATTAAACTATAAACTACTGTTTGATCTTCCTCAAAACGGCTGGCGTCAAGTTCACATGCCGATCATCTGTGATCCACGGTGGACAAAGCCTGAAAGATTCCCGCGACCCAGATCTCACAATGGATCTCACAGCCCTGAGACCAGCACATGGCATGTTCGGCAATGATGTCCTCATCACGAGACGCAAGACGCTGGGTCACCATGGCATGCCCAATGGTAAGTTGGGGATGCAGATGCATGCATTTCCAACAAGTCTATGCCAAGGCAGCTTTGAAAATTGAGACTGATATCAAAAGATCCAATAGAACCGCTCTTCCTGGTTGGTTCTCAGCCAAAAGTTTAACTCCGAGTGGTCATCCAACCATCGGTCCACCATAGGGATCCCCACATCAAGGCCATTGACTCGGAAAGAAAGATGCACATCAGCCTCGAAGCTGAAACTTATGGTGGGCTTCAGCATCTGACTTCAGTGACTTCAGCATCAAAAAATTGCTAAAAAAATGGTGCAAAATTGGGATTTCAGCATCAAAAACAACTGATTTAACCACCACACATGGTGAAAAATGCGGAATTAACCATCAAAACCCGTGCACCATGGTGAATGAACCTAAAAATAGGAACTGAACCAGTGGATAACGGTGACCATGGATATTTCGGTTTGTCAGAAAATGTGGTATACCGCCAAAGAAATACTCGAATGGCGAAAATGATGATAAAACCACAAATGTTGGCGTACATCTAATCAAATCATTGGGATATAACCCACATGTAGATATGTACGGCAATAGTCTAAACCAAATCAATATGATTATACGGGGATAAATGGGATATTATTGGAATATTGTAAATGAATGGAGGATTATGGGATATAACTGATGGGGATATTAATGGGAATATCAATCCATGTATATCCATGTATTTACAGGTTGTGATTATCCTACCATCATAAGTCGGATCATTCGGTGAAAATTGTGTAAAATTAGGTATTCAAACATCTCTATGATCTAAAGGATGACCATCCCCCAATATGGGCAACTTTTGGCCATGGCACATGTGAAGTTGTCCAAGGTTTTTCATTCAGATTCTAGACGTCATGGAGTCCCAAGCAAAATGGAGATTCGACCGCAGATTGCATTGCAACCAACAAAGATGGGATTCCACCGGGTTCCACCAGCAAATTGTAGGATTTTGAATCATCTTAAAGGAGAATATCCTAATCAGCAATGGTCAAATTGAAGACCAGGGCTCCCTAGATGCTGGTCAATCTTAATTTTTACTAAACTAAAACATGATAAAACATGTCAATTTAACACATGCCCGCATTTTGAAGGGCTACAGGCAAACTCTTACGGCCAACATTCCTGGCTATCTATGTTGAAGAACAAATGGGCCATATCACAATGATCAGAAGCAGCAACTTTGCTTTTCGAAAAATTAGCACCTTGACAATTCAAGATGATCCTTTGTGGGAACAGACGGGGCTTTACGGTGCTTTCCTACAAGGGGGGTACCCCCACGTCTTCCAAGTCATTAGTCCAGACATGTCCAAACCATTTTTAAAGAAACAACCATGGTGACTTAGGCATCCCATTTTGAGAAACCCTCAAAATCCCCCCAAAATCCCCCAAATCATGGTGCTTTCTGTGCTCATAAATTTGGACTTCGCCTATTTGAACCCCCTTTGTGCTGCGGAGAGCGTCTTCGGCTTCCCAACATCACCCAGTGACAGCAGGGAGCCGCGGGGCCCTCGGGATGCCATGTTTCACCATGAAAAATGGAGGAAGATGGGGAAAACTCACCCATTTCCTGGGAAAAAGTGGGGTTTCAACCAAGAAAGTAATAGACACCATGAGATCATTAAGAAAATGTCAGGGACGGTTCCTTTGATTTCCTCTACTTCACCAACACCCTTTAGGGCGGGTCGAGGACCATTTAAATGTAAAAAAGATTGAACAAGTGATGTTCAACACCTCAAAGAAAGGAACATGTCAGGACCCCAGAGGTAGGAAAATAAACACATTCACCTAAACTGTATCCAAGTGGTCCCAAGAATTCCTGTGAGACAGCAAGGAGGGCTAGATTCACACATAGCCCCGTTTTGTGAAGCATGAACATTGTTAGGATTCCACGAACATGAAATGCAACTGCTCACAGCTGCTCGGGATCGGAAATCCTGGTTAAGGGATAGATGTATCCCCGTCACAATTTCTCCGACTCCAACCAGCTTGTGGACTTTGGGCGTGATATGCCCGATTACAAGTGCCAAGAGTGGCTAGAACAGGCTTGCAACCCCTTCTGTCCCAGGGTGTGATTGTTGGTTAATGCTCCCATTACTATACAATGCAGACTATTTTCCAATATGTTCCATGTTTTTGTCCATCTTGTTCCTATATATTTCGATATATTATGATATATTCTTCCCCCCAATATGTTCCCCTATGTTCTCAAATTTCTCCATGCTATGTCAACTCATTTTAGTATTGCGCAATGTCATATCCCATTATATATCCTAAATCACCATTAAATCACCATTAGATCACCATTAGATCACCATTTCATTGGATTGGTTGAAGGGAAAATCTACAGGAAACCATTGATTTTCCCATGAAATATAGGGGTTTCCTGTAAATTTTCCCTTAAACCAATCCAATGACCATTAGATCACCATAATCCCATCAAATCCACTGACCCACTACTTAGCTCCCCACGACTCTTGGGGCTCTTGGGACTTTTCGGGCTAGCGCTGCGAGCGCTGCAACTGGACTCCTCGAGGGAGTTTGGGTGTCAACATACCCGGCCTATGGATTTAAGCAACAAAAATGGGGAGTTGATATGATTTAGTGATAGTACTGATTCATGAGGATATTTAGGAAAGATATGGAAAAATGATAGTTTCCCATGGATTGGATTAATCGGCTTGAGGAATCATCCAGAGGAATCATCCAGAACATTGATCCACAACAAAATGCCACCAAGATCCACCATGGGGCCGCCTTTGTTTCGGTGGAATTGCTTGGTAAAACAATTTCTAGATATTTATAGACCATTTGCATTGCTGCGCTTTTTTCGGGATGACCCTCATACCCGGGCAATCCCAGAGTGCATACCTGGAATCCACATGACCATTCTGCAGCCCTTGACCCCGTCAAATACGTAGTGAACAGCGGCGGTACAAAGCAGTGCTCTATCCTAAAACATGCGTTCTGTGGCTAGGGCTCGCAGCGGGCATCAATGGACCCATACCAGTGGTCGTATTTGAACCATCCATTTTTTGGGGGGCCATGATTTTAAGCAATACCATTGGGGGTTTTGATCGAAACCCTGTGCCCCTGAATATCCCCAAAGTGACTCAGGATTCTGACTCAGAATTTGGCTGTTCATCTCCCTCGTGAACTCCTGTAGTACTGACTTGTTGTTTTGCCCCATCCTCATCTGAATGTTGGCAAAATATTGCAAATTTTGGCAAACATTGACCCACAGAATTGATGACTATCAAACTATCCAACTCTGCAGTTCAGTCAGATCAAAAACAAGCTACTCTGAACTCCACCGCCTAATCATCTTGCATAGAAGTTGAGTATCTAAATCTCCCCCCGGGAGAAACTCATAACGATTGCTGGTCAATACTCCCATTCTCAATGCTTGATCTCCACAATTTCAATGGCTAAATTCATCAGCATGGCATGAATCTATCTGTTTCATGGTAAAATCACTTATGTTTTATCATTAAATCACATGGTTTGAACCTGAAACTACCATACCCAAATGGATTGCCCAACCGTTGAAGCAGCTTCGGCGTCCCGCGACTTGCCACCGTCCAGCTTTCCTGTGCAAAACCAACAGTAACCCGCAACTTTAAGCGAATGGCAAGGCATGCAAGGCTGTTAGTAAGTATTATTATAAGAGTATGTATATATGTATATATAAGGTATGGCATGGTATGATTGATTCTTGGGTTTGCTACATTACATCCCAGCTGCAAAACGACAATCACCCAAAACCATCCAAAATCGCTCCCCCTGCGCGAATTTAAACCGATTTCGCTGGAATATTCGAGGGACAGGATTGCCACATATTATGGATTGGGTGCACTTAGGTCACAAAACTGCAGTGGATGGTGAAGCGTGCTGGGGCGGCTGTGGGCAAAGGTGAGATCATCTCAACTGTTTTTCACAAGAATTCTAAGTACAAATGCGTTTTTTTCACAAAGCGCGGCTGGAGATTTACTGTTCTTTGTCCGAGAAGAAGTGATACACCCAAAATAAGAGATACCCCCAATAAAAAATGTTTGAGGTCCAAGGAATTGTTATTCATATCATGTACGCTTTCATCCATACATCAATTATGGCCGTTTTATGGCATTACTTTACGACCAAAACTGACTCTTTCAAAATCATATATTATGATTTATGATAATCATATATATATGATATAATATATATATTACGAGGGCCCATGTGCGCGAGGCCGGAATCCTGCCAAAAACTGGGCTCTCTTTTGGGACTGCTGTGTCAACGTCGTTGCTGCG
>BGPT01002929.1:3228-23647 GCA_003297045.1 Symbiodinium sp. clade C Y103
TCTTTACGAAAGCCTTACCTCCACACAAATGGGCGGCAGCACTTACTCTCTTAGGGATACGTACTGACCTTCCTCTAGATCTAAAGACCTAGGTATGCATAGCTCGCTGTGCCCCAGCACGCAAGACTAGCTGCGTAGGTATACCTCTTGTACAGCCCTGTGGGTCAGGCGAGGGGGGGCCCCTGCACCCCCACTATGTAGAGGTATATGTATATAGATCTAGTGTAGTGGTAGGATAGCTATGAGCACCAACTTACTGCATCAACTACTGTACAGTNGCCCCTGCACCCCCACTATGTAGAGGTATATGTATATAGATCTAGTGTAGTGGTAGGATAGCTATGAGCACCAACTTACTGCATCAACTACTGTACAGTAAGGCCCCATATCTACATCCTGTAGACATGGTGTAACTAGCCATAGGTAGGAGTAGGTTTTTCCTTCCCAACAACTACCGGGTCGGGTTTACCTTGTACATTCCTATAACATATGGCTCAAGTGCCCGAGCAGAAAAAGGGCATCTTGATGTTGGGACAGGGTGGAATAGGAACCTTAAGGGTCCCCGGTTTTTCCCCCTGTTCTTGTNCATATGGCTCAAGTGCCCGAGCAGAAAAAGGGCATCTTGATGTTGGGACAGGGTGGAATAGGAACCTTAAGGGTCCCCGGTTTTTCCCCCTGTTCTTGTAAACAATCATTTTTTCCCCAAGCAGTGTGTCCACATTGAGGGGTTCTTACGGCAATAGTAAAGGCCTGGTGTAATCGACGTGCGCCCCATTTTTCCTGTAAATTTCCATATACTGTGTTTCATCGTCTCGTTTCGACTGCGCAGGCTCGCACAAAGTGCTGCCCGCGTTTCGGGGGCGGATCTGGCCCACGCAGATTTCCTGTAAATTTTCGTATAAAAGTTCCTCTCTGAGATGTCCATGTGCGTTTCGATTGCGCAGGCTCGCACGGATTTGCGGCTCGACGGTGGCCATGTCGAAAGGCATCGTTTTACCTGCGTGCCGTGCTCGTTTTTTGAGCTATGTCCATTTCGTGTGGCAGGCGTGGGACACTCGGGGCATTTGGAGGTCCGAAACGTCGTTTTGTGTGGCAGGCGCAGGACAAATTGCACTTCTCAAAAAGTGTGGCAGGCGTGGGATATTCTGCACGTTGCTAAAACGTTGGCAGGCGTGGCTCAAAATGAGAGGTGCTTTTGGAGCTCGTTTGTCGTAGCAGGTGCAATATTTGGTGAACTTGGAAGACGTTTTCAAAGGGTCGAAAGTCGCGTTTTGTGAAACTGTCGTCGATTCTGGTTTTGGACATGTTGATGATTTCGCGTGGCAGGCGCAGTACTTCGATGACCTCAGGCTCATTTTTCGTGGCAGGACTTCGTGGACCTCGACAAAAAAGTGGCCGAGACCTAGGTAAAACGTCGTTTTTGACATTTTCAATGTTCGTTTTTCGTGGTGTGCGCAATGTTTTGTGAAAATCTAACATGTGCTCGCGCGACCCTCTCGTCACTTTGTGCGCATCGGATCGCTCTCGCTGTGGCGCGGTGCGAATTTTGCAACTTNCTCGCGCGACCCTCTCGTCACTTTGTGCGCATCGGATCGCTCTCGCTGTGGCGCGGTGCGAATTTTGCAACTTCAGCTGCAACCCTTTCGCACGAAATGGACGTCGAACTTCAAAAACTGGTGTAAAATTGCAATTTATGCAACTTCAGGTGCAACCCTTTCGCACGAAACGAGGTTCGACTCGCAAAAACTGGTGTAAAATTGCACTTTTGCAACTTCAGATGCAACCCTTTCGCACGAAATGAAGGTCGAACTTCAAAAACTAGTGTAAAATTGCGATTTCGCAACTTAGTGTTGAAAGATCTCGTAGAGAGATCTTGCAAAGAGATCTCGCCAGGACACCTCTTGTGAAGATCTAGCGCAGAGACATTGCATGGATCTCTGTTGCAGAGATCTTGCCAAGGGGTCTCTCGCATAGACCTTCCCAAGAGACCTCTGAAAGAGAGCTTGTACAGAGATCTTGCCAAGAGACCTCTTGCAGAGAGCTTGTACAGAGATCTTACCAAGAGACCTCTTATAGAGATCTTCTGCAGAGATGTTGCCCAGAAGTCCCTTGAATAGATCTTGCCAAGGGACCTCTTACAGAGAGCATGTACAGAGATCTGGCCAAGAGACCTCTTATAGAGATCTTCTACAGAGATCTNGATCTTGCCAAGGGACCTCTTACAGAGAGCATGTACAGAGATCTGGCCAAGAGACCTCTTATAGAGATCTTCTACAGAGATCTTGCCAAGAGACCTCTTGCAGAGATTTTCTACAGAGATCTTGCCAAGAAGTCCCTTGCATAGATCTTGCCAAGAGAGTTTCTACAGAGATCTGATACAGAGATCTTGCCAAGAGAGCTTCTACAGAGATCTGATACAGAGATCTTGCCAAGAGACCTCTTACAGATATCTCATACAAAGATCTTGCCAAGAGACCTCTTACGGAGAGCTTGTACAGAGATCTTGCCAAGAGACCTCTTATAGAGATCTTCTACAGAGATCTTGCCAAGAAGTCCCTTGAATAGATCTTGCCAAGGGACCTCTTACAGAGAGCATGTACAGAGATCTGGCCAAGAGACCTCTTATAGAGATCTTCTACAGAGATCTNGATCTTGCCAAGGGACCTCTTACAGAGAGCATGTACAGAGATCTGGCCAAGAGACCTCTTATAGAGATCTTCTACAGAGATCTTGCCAAGAGACCTCTTATAGAGATTTTCTACAGAGATCTTGCCAAGAAGTCCCTTGCATAGATCTTGCCAAGAGAGCTTCTACAGAGATCTGATACAGAGATCTTGCCAAGAGAGCTTCTACAGAGATCTGATACAGAGATCTTGCCAAGAGACCTCTTACAGAGAGCTTGTACAGAGATCTTGCCAAGAGACCTCTTATAGAGATCTTCTACAGAGATCTTGCCAAGAAGTCCCTTGCATAGATCTTGAAAAAGAGAGCTGCTATAGAGATCTTCTACAGAGATCTCACAAAGAGATCGTGCCAAGAGACCTTCTGCGTAGATCTCTACTGCAGAGATCTTGCGAAGAGGTCTCTTGCATAAATCTTCCCAAGAGAGCTTCTACAGAGATCTGATACAGAGATCTTGCCAAGAGACCTCTTACAGATATCTCATACAAAGATCTTGCCAAGAGACCTCTTACAGAGAGCTTGTACAGAGATCTTGCCAAGAGACCTCTTATAGAGATCTTCTACAGAGATCTTGCCAAGGAGTCCCTTGAATAGATCTTGCCAAGGGACCTCTTACAGAGAGCATGTACAGAGATCTGGCCAAGAGACCTCTTATAGAGATTTTCTACAGAGATCTTGCCAAGGAGTCCCTTGCATAGATCTTGTAAAGAGATCTTGCCAAGAGGTCTCGCACATAGATCTTGCCAAGAGAGCTTCTACAGAGATCTGATACAGAGATCTTGCCAAAAGACCGCTTACAGAGAGCTTGTGCAGAGATCTTGCCAAGAGACCCCTTATGAGATCTTCTACAGAGATCTTGCCAAGAAGTCCCTTGCATAGATCTTGCCCAGAGAGCTTCTAAAGAGATCTGATACAGGGATCTTGCCAAGAGAGCTTCTACAGAGATCTGATACAGAGATCTTGCCAAGAGACCTCTTACAGAGAGCTTGTACAGAGATCTTGCCAAGAGACCTCTTNGCCAAGAGAGCTTCTACAGAGATCTGATACAGAGATCTTGCCAAGAGACCTCTTACAGAGAGCTTGTACAGAGATCTTGCCAAGAGACCTCTTATAGAGTTCTTCTACAGAGATCTTGCCAAGAAGTCCCTTGCATAGATCTTGCCAAGAGAGCTGCTATTGACAGCTTCTACAGAGATCTCATAAAGAGATCGTGCCAAGAGACCTCCTCTATAGATCCTGTACAGAGGACCTCTTTTGGAGATCTTGTCTAGAGACATTGCATAGATCTCTATTGCAGAGATCTTGCCAAGAGGTCTCTTGCATAGATCTTCCCAAGGGATCCCTTACAGAGATCTTACACAGAGATCTTGCCAAGAGACTTCTTACAGAGATCTTCTACAGAGATCTTGCCAAGAGACCTCTTATAGAGATCTTCTACAGAGATCTTGCCAAGAAGTCCCTTGCATAGATCTGCAAAAGAGAGCTGCTATAGACAGCTTCTACAGAGATCTCATAAAGAGATTGTGCCAAGAGACCTTCTGCGTAGATCTCTATCGCAGAGATCTTACGAAGAGGTCTCTTGCATAGATCTTCCCAAGAGAGCTTCTACAGAGATCTGTTACAGAGATCTTGCCAAGAGACCTCATACAAAGATCTTGCCAAGAGACCTCTTACAGAGAGCTTGTACAGAGATCTTGCCAAGAGATCTCTTATAGAGATCTTCTACAGAGATCTCATCAAGAGATCTTGCCAAAAGATCCCTACAAGACACCTTGCACATAGATTTTACCAGGGCACCATCACCATCCTCCACCTCATCTTCCGCATTGTCATCCTCATCATCATCATCCTCAACATCATCATCCTCCACCTCACCATCCTCAGCACAATCCTCCTTCACCTCATCATCCTCAACATCATCATCCTCAACATCATCGTCCGCAACAGCATCATATTCATCTCCATCTTCATCTGTGTCTGCATCTTCATCCTCATATTCATATTCATCTCCATCTCCATCATCATCATCATCATCATCATCATCATCATCATCATCATCATCATCATCATCATCATCATATCACCATCATCACCATCATCATCATCATCATCATATCATCATCATCATCATCAGCATCATCATCATCATCATCATCATCATCATCATCATCATCCTCATCCTCATCTTTGTATTAAAATTTCATACATTATCATACATTATCCTCACACCCCCACACTGTTTGGGGTCGTGCCGGGATAATGTAGTTTGGGACCCTCATTTCGAGACAAAGCCAAATCATTAAACAATGACTTTAACCAGAACTAGGTGCTACAGATCTAATGCAGATAGATAGATCGAAAGACATATTCCTGTACAATCTTCTCCAAACTGCCAGGTGCCTCTATTCGTCTTATTGTTTTGAGTACAGTACTAGTACGCGGGGACAGCATTGTTTGCCCAAGAATTCAAAGGGCATCGCATGTTGATATATGTTATAACGGGACATAAAACGTTCCTATATGCTACCATAACTATGATAGCATATCGATCACACTATCTGCATGATTATCCACTTCAAGATTATCCACGATCTCAACTGTCGAAACGATGAGAATTGTACCATGATTGTACAAGTTCTACCGTGAAAGCAGAAAATTCTGTTCTAACAGCAAACTGAGCAGGTTGGTCCAATGTGCATCCATGTTTGCTATTCAGTGCAACACTGACACTTCCACGTGCCGCAGTGCATTACATTCGCGGCCCAAAGGGAATGAAGGCCTGGCACCTCTTGTTGGAGTGGCTCACGCCAGCAGAGCGGGCACGTCTCACCCGCGCAGTGGTGCCATTCAACAGAGAGATTCAGTTGCTGAGGGGTGGCCCGGATAATAAATATCAGGACTGGGCATTCTGCATCAGCCCTACCTAGCACCACAAAAACACACATCATCTCTTTTGAAAAACACATATCGTCACATATCCATTTAAGTTGACGGGGGTTGGGGGGTTAATCCTGATTGTTGATCAGCCTTACGTGAGAGATTCTTCAACAACTTGCCTTCACGAATCATTACCATTTGGGTGGGGGGGTCTTGGGGGGTATCCTGATCGTAGACCATGATGACAATGATGACCATGATGATGATGATGATGATTATGATGATGATGACGATGATGATGATGATGATCCTTCCGGGCCCGGGCAAACGATGGCGTCTGACCGTACTATTACTATTGCTATAGACATTCTTTTCATTTATCATCATTGATATTTTTTTCTTGTTTGCGCTACAATTACTTTTATTGGTAGTTGCAGTGCTACTATGACTGTATATTATTACCATTATGGGTGATTACTATTGTCGGAATTCCTATTGCTATCATCATTATCGTTACTGTTTTTACTATTGTCATTGCATCGGTCTCATTGTTATTGTATTTTTTTTGGCAACTTCTTTGAATTCGTTGCTGTGGTAGGGCTGAAAGACTTCAAATGCATCATGCCATTTGGTCAGACGCATCGAACTGCTCTGTCTTGAAGGCCCGGCAGATAATGAATATGCAGAGGTGGCCCAGAACTCAGACGGTTACCGCAGTTCATTCAAGGTGTGTAAACACCCTTACATGGCAAAAGGGTGCACGCAGGCACAGGTGCATGCGCACAGCGGCTCCTGCTTCGAGTGACCTTGAGGTTGCCCTCCAGTGATAGTGTACTAAGTTGGCTCCACAGTTGAAAGCCAATGATCCTGCGTTTCACCTGCCATCCCAGCGATCCGTTCAAGCACAGAAAGCATATACAAGCCACCCAAGAAGTAGCAATACATCCTTTCCCTCGGCAGATCGGTTTCACCTCTGGAGCTTGTGCGAAATCACTGTGCTCAGCACAAGCAGAGAAACAAGCGTCCAGGGATCGAAAAGTTGGGAATGTCACGGCGTCAACGATTTTCTTTTGCAAAAAATTGCTGCCAAGGTGGTCAAGGTACACATCTTAAGTGGACCACAAGATTCAAACATGTCCAAACATCTCCAAACCCTGTCGATCCTCTTGCCTCAAGCAGAAAAACGGACTTTCCCCGAAAGGGATTTAATTGGAGCTTTGATCATCGAACTATGTCTTCAGGACGTGTGGATGCCGCGCGTGGTGCCAAACAATTCCCTGGTTTAGCCATTACTGTTCCTGAGGAAGAACCCGCCACGGCCTCAGTTGCTGGAGAACCCCCAACAAATACGTCCGCCCTTAGAGTGAAAAGGACTGCTTGATTACTGAACAGTGCAAAGATCTTCAATGTGTTTGTATTATAAATTGTCAACACACTGCAGACCCAAAGTCCCAAACGGTAAGGATTTGAATCTTTATCCTCCAGAAGCTGTACAAGTCCGGAACACCTTCATTCATGTGGCAAGCCCACTCTCCGAAGATGTTTGGAACTCCCGGGCAGCAGTATCATGTCCAGCTTCTCAAATCGGTGTACTTCACAAGGCGTTCCAGGACTTTTCTTTCGACATTGGACCAATGCAAAAGGACATTCAGAAAGACATCCAGGAGGACAAGGTGCATGCAGTGCATGAGCTGGCCGGCAAGCCAGTGATTTGCCTTGAAAATGCACTGAGATTTGATGATTCACAGGCTCTAGCAGATCAAAATGCGAATCCTCAGAATGTGGACCTCCAATGGCCATATGTGGAGCCTCATTACGTGGAGCCATGCTATGCTTCCGCGGAGCCCTCACCTCCGGCTCCATCCTCCGCAGTTCCAAATGTTCCAGCTCCCTACGAGCCAGCACCAGGATCGACAGAGCTTCCCAGCGTCGGCTCACGAGGGCACTATAGCGGGGACTGCAAGCCATGCTCTTTCCTGTATGCGAAGGGATGCAACAACGGAGCTATGTGTTTGTTCTGCCACCTGTGTGATCGTTCTGAAAAGAAAAGGCGGCAGAAAGCAAAGAGAGCTGCTCTGAAAGGAGGAGCTTGAGCAGTTTCGATGCAGTGCAGCTCTCCACAGTGAGACTTTTTCAAGGCAAAAGCTCTGTAGTCAACCTGTGGATCCCCTGGATCCTGTGGATCCTGTGGACCTTGGACCACAAATCCAAAAAAGCTGCGGGCTGTGAACCTTGATCCAAGCCCGAATGTTGTAGTGTACAATTCACTGGACCTCCTTTCAGTCACAGTGGCCAAAAGACAGTTTCCGCATGCATGCGGTTTTTGAACCGGATCTAGTTTCGAGCCTCACAGAATTCATCTCTCGATCTTTTGCTGCCGCACATTATGTACATCAGGCTTGTGGACTAAAGATGTATTCATTTCGCAAATGAAGCGACAGAACAGCTGAGTTGTCAGCAGATGTCTCAGGGAAGCTTGCACCCACGTCCCCTCAGCTGTACAGGCCATGCGGTCCCAGGCTGGGCGAGTCTTCATGAGGTAATCGTGACATGGCTCAGCTGTAGCTGTGCACAGCGAACTTTGGCGAACCTGGCCTTAAGTGTCAGGATTTTTTTCGCAACGCTCCAATGCAGAGGCAAAATACACATGCTCAGTTTCACACGCAAACGTGCGCTTGTCCTCTGGCTGTGGTGAATCTTGCTGGATTCTTGCTTTTTGGAGTGAAGGACATATTGAGACAGAACCTTGCAGCATCTCCTTGCTAGTACTGCCACCCAGCACTACTGCTACTACTACGATTTACGCCGCTGGCTCCTTGCAGCATGCGTTTAGGGAACCTCACTTTGATGATTTATCAGTTTATAAATTATATCAGTTTATCATCATTTTCCCAATATTGAAGATTGCCATTATTCATTATTTGTGGGGTATCCTGCATCCTCAGAGCTTCTGTGTTGGGAAGAGCCCTGCTCTTCGCCTTTGGCTCGCAGCCGCTTGTCGCGTCGAACTGCAAGGTGAGGAGGACGTGGGTTGTCCAAAAATGGTGCATGGTATACCCCAATCTATGCCGATGCTGAAAAGCAACATGATTATCAACCATGATCAGCCATGGAATTTAGGGCACCCCATGCTTGGACGAAACCTGTGTAAATTATATAGGTCATGATAGGTCCGTCAATAAACTTTTTGTCGAACCCCAAATATTCCAACCTTTGTCCGAGCTCAATGGCTCATTTTTCTCAGGACAATGGCGCCCAAGTCTGTCCAGTATGAGAGCCAGGCCAGCTTCTGGACTGATGGCGTTGCCCAAGCGTTTGGGGTAGATGGAAAGATTGTTTTTCGTGAAGGTTGGTCATGATTTTTAAGCATCAAATTGATTATATCAAATGGCCATATATTGGGAGTATACACCCCATTTTTTGGGAAACTCATATGAATGCTCTTGCGAGTTGATTGAATGTATTCCCTAGGTTTCCCTAGACCATGGAGATCGATGGCACTTCCCAATCAACCAATGGCAGACGTCAGGCTCGGCCGCAGACCCTCTACGATAAGATCTGGGCAGACCATTTGGTGCATGAGGCGGGGAAAACTCAACACACGAATTGGCAACGTGAAACAATGTGCAATATCTTGAGTCGACGGATCAGGTAGTCTCAAAGGACTCCCTTACCCTTTTTGAACCAAGTAAGATAGTAAGAATCTACTTGATTGAGGCCCCTATTTGGGGAGTTCTTTTTGGCTCAAACACGACACGTGGGCATTTTTGGATGCGGTTGAATTTGCACAGCTAGGCTGATGGAACAAGCCTCATCTACATTGACCGTCATTTGGTTCACGAGGTGCCACTGCCTGCCTTTTCCGGCTGTGCTTTGATGAGATTCACCAGTCCGAGGTCACCAGCCCTCAGGCGTTTGAGGGCTTGCGCATGAGCAACAGAGAGGTCCGTCGGAGCGACTGCACCCTGGCCACGGTGGACCACAACATCCCAACTTCAAGCAGGAAGAACTTCAAGGCGGAAGATCCTGATTTGATTCAATTGGGTGAAACAGAGGGACTACCCCCAATGAGATGATGTATATCTATAGATAGATAAGATTAGATTAGATTAGATTAGATTAGATTAGATTAGATAAGATAAGATAAGATAGATTAGATTAGATTAGATTAGATTAGATTAGATTAGATTAGATTAGATTAGATTAGATTAGATTAGATTAGATAGATTAGATTAGATTAGATTAGATTTATATGGGAGTATATGGAAGTCCTTTTCCCTTCAATGGCCACAAAATGGGAGGGGTACTGCCCCAATTCGAAAGCCATTTCTGTCAGCTGCGCTTGGCTGGAAGGATACCAAGAGCTTCATCGAAGAAGCAGACTCCAGAACGCAGGCGCTGTGCTGATTTCGCTTTCAGTGCCTAATTTCCGGCAGGTAACTGTGTCTTTCTTCCAGCGGCTACCTGTGGTAGGTCGTTACCTTGGAAGACAATGTCCAGGAGTTTGGTCGACTTCCCAGACGATTGCCACGGAGAGAATGTGATGGTGACCCTGATGACGGTAGCCATGATGACGCTGCAACACCAGGTTTGACCTATTTTGGGATGGAGGACAAACGCCAGGGGATTGTCCATGTGATCGGTCCGGAGCAGGCCCTTGGGTGCTGTCCTGCGGCCGGTTCTTTCTGGATACACTGGATTCCAGTGTCAAGCCAAACTGCATGACCTTACTGCACCAACTGAGATTTTAACAAGTTGAGTTGTTTTGGAACTTAGATCAAGTGAACACACACGATTTCGAGCAACAGCGTAGCGCTTTCAAGATACCAACACGCACTTGGAATTACACGACAACACATACAACACCAGACACTCCCCGCTGCTGACGTGTACCAGTCCTGAGATCCGGCTTTGTTGTTACAAGGCCAGGTTGCTCCCAGTGTCCGCCAGTGTCCCAATGTGACCCATCCCAGCATGTTTCACCAATGGTCACCGCCTACTCAGGGGCTGCAGGATGGTACACACAGATGACGATACAGATGACCTCTATAGGTAGTATCCTGTGGTGCGAGTCTCCAGTCTCCAGAGCTTGATGAGTTGTGCGGATTGACAGGGCTTCACTCTTCCGGGAACCACAGTGGTTTGTCGGATGCTTGGAAACATCATGAATCATGACTCCACATGTTTTTTTTGGGCAGGAATCAATCGTCTTTTTCAAAAACTGAAGGGGTACACCAGCTAAATCCAACATTCATTCAGGGTGTAGGTCCAAGTTTCACTTCCTGAGAGAGTACATTTAGGTGGCGACAGCCACACGTCAACCCATGGTGCTTTCGGAGCATTGGCATTTGGCTCCAATCTTAGCAACGGCCAGTGGTCCTCTGTTGGTTGCTGGTTGTATGGTGGTGGTATCAACCGGTGGAAGCGAGGATGTTGACCAACAAAACAAGCGGATATAGAGGGTGTCAAAAGGGATGATGGCCCAGAAAGCATGGTTGATGGATAGTTATTGAGGTGAGATGAGCTGATTTATATGATTGAGATTTGTTTCTGCCGAGAAAACCAGATGTTTTATCTATGCGAGGAATCGGAACATCAGAAGTTGAGCATGTGCTCGCCACACAGACACTGTTTCGGCCTTGGACAAACTATTTCCAAAGTCAGGCATCAGTGAGGTGCTTATGAGGACGCCCGCAGTTTGGCAAGCTTTTTCTTGCTGTTTCTGGATGTTTTTGGTTCCTATTGAGGCTCATGAAGAAAGCAAAAAATATGCCAGGAGCCTCCAGACTTCGCAAGCTACTGCTACTTGAATTCCACTTTCCATCTATTGACCTTTGTCGACCATGCTGAGGCGGATCAAGGTTTCTGGGAAGCTGGCCGAGGGAGTCACTTCCAAGGAACGCGTGAATTGCACATGGATACAGCAATTCCCTGTAGTTTTTTCATGATTTTTCATGTGCAACATCCATATTTCTCCTTCCAAACCATCCCCCTCCCAGTCGACTCGTCGTAGGACGTGATCCTGCACATCATCGGCATCATCGGCACAGCGGGTGGAACCGGATGCGTCGTGGAATTTTGCCGCCCGTCGAAGTGTGTGCTGGGGGTGCGTCAAGTGGCCATGGCCAAGAAACCAACACATGAATCAAAGTCGAAAGAATCTCGGTGACACTGGCTTGCACAATTCAAAATAATGGTACCCCCCCAAGACCTACCTTTTTGGCATTTTTGTTACGATTTGCAGCGTTCCAAAACTTTGAGGAGAATGTTTGGTTTGGGATCAAACGTTTTTTTTTTGTTTTCCCTAGGTTTTTTGTTTCAAAAGCCAAAAACCAAAAGAAAGCGTTTGTCCACCATCTTTAACTCACTTTCATTCAGCAACTGCAGCATTGAAACCTTGAAAAGGTTGGTCTAGAGTGGGCTAGCATACATATATATATATATATACATAGTTATATGTATCTATTTATTCAGTTCTTTATCGAATTATTGTAAATATACTTATAATGTCTGACAATACATGTATTTGTGGCCCCTCTCTTCGGCTGAATGTTGAATAACAGGGCATGCTTTGTCCTCGATACACATTTGACATGACTTGAGGCGGAGACGTGTTTGAGAACATGTCTATGGAGGCACTCTTGTTTTTTCGCCGCGCATTGATTAAAAAATCCTATACGATCATTGTTTCACAGCTCAGGCGGCAGGAAAACACTTCTTCCCAGAATTGGTAGCCCCTTATTCATTGGATTGGTTTAAGGGAAAATTTGCAGGAAACCCCTATATTTCATGGGAAAATCCATGGTTTCCGGTTAAACAATTCCCATTAACCAACCCAATGACTTATAGTTGGGAACTGTTGGGAAAACTTCCAGGACCCCCCCCCTATAGATGTTGGGAATTTGCCGCAGGCCCGGATGTCCGTGTGCAACATGACCATTGAGGCCGGCGCCAGGTTCAGGGCTGAGATCGGCGCGGTACAACGTGCCTTGGAGATGCTCGTTGTGTATCCAGGGACATGTGTCCTCTCAAACGTCCACCAGATTTTTGTGCACTTGAAATTTTTAGATGGTGGTATTCTGGATGATCATTTTAATGTAAACATGATGTAAACATGATGGTTATTTGGATGACAATGATCATTTGAAAACACATGCACTTGAGGGCTGGAATGGTCGCTCCGGATGAGATCACATTCAACTACCTGAAAGGAAGGCGCGGTTTGATGAGTCCGAAAACATGGATTTGGACAAAACAGATATGGGTTCATCATCATTACCCGCTACACCCACTATTGAAATGGCCATTCCGGGCGTATACTGTATACAAACCATTTTCAGACACACTCGTCACATGTTTATAATATTCTGACATTCTTGATGTCCAACTTTCTCACTGCTTTGCTGGTAGGCCTCTGTGCCCAAAAGGGAAGGAGTGGGACAAGGCCGAAGAATTCTGAATCACTCCATTCCTTGGCAAAGTGAGGGAAAGCATGCTGGATGTCTACTAAATTTCTATAGAATGCAGCGAGCCTTGCCATGCAAATGTATGGTGAAGCAGGCAGTGGAATATTGGAAAAGTCTGCGAACCGACAAGGGAGCGAAGTGAGCCTGCCTAATCTATTCCGTCGAAATTGACAGGCTTGCAGGATTGCTACATGCACACTTGCGCAAGGTGAAAGATGATGGAAAATGAATATGATATGAAATGATATGAATATGATGAAGGACAATGACATTTGCTGAAATGTGTGTTGGATTTGTTGCAGAGCCGAGGTTTGACAAGGACATTCACATCGATGCTGCTGACATAGCTCCAACAGTCGCCCTCCAAGTCGTTCACCATTCATTTCTATCCATTTTTTGGAGCCATTTCTGGTAAAATTTTGGATGGTTTATTATTGGATCAATCAAGGGCGATTCTGTTTGGTTTGGAAATTCGCTTTCAATCGTTCCAATCGGAGTGCGAGGACACCAAAAACAAGAGCTCAGAAAATAAATACAGGGTCAATTTTGGTGGCACCATGCAGTTCTTTGTCAATGTTTAAGCCAGTATGTAAAGATGCCTTCAAGATTGGAGGGGGTCTTTTTTTGATAGACTATATATAAATAACTACTATATAGTATGGCATAGTATGTTATGGTTATAGCCATTAAACAATCAGGAAAATGAAGATTGATTACCCTACTCTAAACAAACTTGGGGATATCATGGGTTTTCCACATCTATGGCAGTTTACCCTAGGGGGGTAACCATCAACTTCATCATGTTTTTTGTGAAAACGACTCGTCTTTTTTCAGCCAGAGGTTACCTGGGGAACCAGCCCAGAAGATGTGGTCCCCATCACTGGGACTGTGCCAGACCCTAGCGAGGCCGTGGGAGAATGGAATATATGGAATGGGGATTGGAACTATGGTAGTCATGAGATTTTGACCCCATAAGTTGGGAGATAAGTTTGGGAGATAAGTTTGGGATATGAGGTTTACCCCTATAACTATTATGGTTATGTAAATGTACACCCAGATCGGGTAGTCGCCCCGTTCAAGGGTAAGCACCAGAGTTAGCTGCAGAAGTCTAATACGGAAAGTCGCCCCGCACAGAACATGGATGCCGCCATGAGTTGGGGGTTGGAAGACTCCTTTCTTCCAAAAAATGGTGATTCTCAGGGTCTATGTTCATTTGTGGGATAGAAAATCAAGATGAACACCTTTGGACATGTGAAAAAAGTTTCCAACGCCTGTGGCACAGGCAACAGATGAGACAAAAAGGACTGCTTCAGAAAGGTGGTTTTTCTTATCCCTGTACCAATGTTTCTACCTTTTTACTGTAGCAAGTTTTTTCTGGACTCTTGTGGTCCATCAGTCTGGTTTCGAACAACCTCTTCTTGCAGGACTGGTATGGCGAGGGCACTTCAGTACATGGGTTCCGTGCATAGCATCGCAGGGACTGTGCGAAGAACTTATTCACAGCGTGCTCTTGGGGTAAGATTTCAGAGCTTTTACCCAACTAAACTCGAGAGTATCGAATCCAACCAGGTTTTTTTTTTCATTCAAGCAAGCTTTAGCTCCGAAGCTCATTTCTTCAGGTGATCAGCGGTTAAGGTTTTCTTAGCGTGCGAGGAGGTTGCACATGAGACATTTTGATAGCACCTTCAAATACAACTTGCAGCCTTGAGGTCTAGAGCCTGGTACAAAGATGCAGGACATCTCCATTCAGAAGGCGGCTAAAGTCAGATGGACGAGAGACACATGGAATAGTTTTTTCGTCCTTTGATCTTTCAGACAGTATGGACAGACTTTGAAACGCAATGTTGAAATGGACCAGGCGTGACACTTGGGGACACTTGGTACTGCTTACCCTAAGACAGTATGAAAGCCAGACGGTCATGAGCAAAAAAAGGCCGTCTCTCACTGTAGGTGTTTATTGGATCCTGCACAAACAGCCGAATCGAGGACATGCGAAGCGACCTCAGCAGCTGCAAAAAAAAATCACTGCTGAAATGTGTTTCGATTTCCAAAAATTGGGGATGCTATGGGATACTCCAAATCCTCCAAGTCATTCATGGTTTTAAAGGAAGAAATCCTCCAAATCCTCCATTAATTCGGGGTCACTAGACCATGTTAGTCTTGAACCCCCATGGTTTTCGTTCAAATCTCCAGGCAGTGTCGCCTCGGTGGTCAAGGGGAAGAAGGTGTGGCAGAATCTGCAGCACTGGGCCATTCCGGGTCCACCGGAGCGGCGAAACACCATCGTTCTTGAGAACAATGAAGAAGTAACAAGAGATAGAACATGATAGAAAACATTATAGAAAACTAGAATTCTTGTCATAAAGGAGGTTTTCCTATTCTAAGAGGATGCACAATCTTTCGTTTTCCACTTCTCTTGTTCACTGATGCATGAGCATCCACGTTTTTTTGGTTGCTTTTCTGGGATGAGAGCCCATAGATCATTGCGCTGCTATATAGCATTATATATATATATATGCGTTTGCCATCAGCTTGTGCATTTTGCTCAGACAGAGATGCAAGATCACGCAAGTCTCACTTTCTTTGTTCACACTTGTAGACAAATGTTGCCACTGTGAATAGAAGGGGACAGACCAGCAGACGAATCGGTCATTCGAAAGGCAAGGCAGTAAAGAGAAACAGAATCAGTTGGAATCGGATCACAAGATCGTTCTCCTGGAACGAATCCAATGAAGAGCTACAGAAAAAAACCGCGCAGTCTTCGACAGTCGAGCACATGTTGATGCTGAAATCTTGGCTGAGCCTTGGGATTTGATCGTCCTACACCCAGCCTTGTTCTCCAGCTCCTTGGGAAATGCCGCTGATCCCATTCTTCAAAGGTCTGTAGAATCCCATCTCCCGAAGATCAAATACACCTCTGTTAGTACTGGATCTCTCTATTTTGGGGTCCTTATTGGGGGTATTTCATTTTAGGGGGAAGGGATTCTTCTGAACATCTCATAATGCACAGCCTTTCCCACAGATGTGCAAGATCTGTGGCTTTTCTCCACCGCCTGGCTGGGTATGAAAGAGATGGTGGTTTCGGAAGCCTGGGATGATACAAATAAATAATAAGGAAATACAGTACAACATCTTGATATGGGCATATACATGATTTGTAAATACTGTTTATATATATATATATTCATATATATATATATATTCATATATATATATATATATATGAATATATCTATCTATACACGTATACGCACATTTCTATTTGTCTCTCTCTCTCTCTCTATGTATATATATTCTGACTATCTCTCTCTCTCTCTATATATATACACACATTTCGAACTATATATTATATGTACATATATTTCTATCTATCTGTCTGTCTGTCTGTCTATCTATCAATCAATCTATCAATCTATCAAACCTATTCTATACAATCTAATATGTATCTTATCTTATCTTATCCTATCTTATCTTATCCGTCTGTCCTGTCCTGTCCTGTGTCCTGTGTCCTGTCTATCTATCATTATCTATCTATTATGCAGATATATGAAGATAGATTCTGTATGATTCCCTAACTGCCCTTGTCGTTTTGGCTTTTTTTAAATAGCTGTGGCTGCTCAGGTCATGACCGTGGAAAGTTTCCGGTTGAAGGATCCCTTGGAATGGACACCGGGCGAGGTGGGCGACTTCCTGGCTTCGATTCTGCCATAGACTCAGAGCCGTGGTGTGGATGGTGGGTTTGTCTCAAAATTTGGGGGAACCCCCCAATTCCAATGGACTACTATCATGATCCCCATGAATGTTGGAAACTTGGAGGGCATACTCCATTTTTTCAGACAAACCCATCTGAATAGATCTGAATAGTTGATGATGGCACTGGATGTGATGTTGCAACTAGTAACGAAAGTTGTGATTTGTTCTCAACCACAACAACTAACAGCTGGAGATGGTAGTTGTGACACCAAGATATACCAAACTCCGATCCACCAAGTCCTGGACAGCCATGCTTGGACTATTTCCGGCACACTTCTGGCTATGCTTGGGGCCCAAACGAAGGGTCCCAAAGGGATGGGCCGCAGATGGCGCCGGAACCGAAAGTATGGTTTGTCTCCACTCATCAGTTCCATGGTTTGCTGGAAAATCCTCCAATTAGTCCGGTGAGTTTCCAATTCAAAGCTCCATTTTGATCAGGGATTTCCCAGGCACGTTTGATCACGGGGTCGGGTCAGAAACAGACCAGGTTCTTTGCTCTTTGGAGAAGGACGACCTTCGCAAGCAGACCAAGAATGATGAGGCCGTGAACAGACAAGTTTTGGGTCTCAAAATGGTGAGTAGACCCAAATTATAGCCTTTAAAATCTATCAAACATTGGGAAAAATTGGGGAAATTTGCTCACAAACCACGGGAGGTGTTTTAGGTGCCCATGGTATCCCATGGTACCAAATTTTCAGACAAACCCGTTCAGGCCACGAACGTCATATGGATGGAATTGGCAAGCAGAAGGAAGGGAGCATCACCGGTCGCGGCCTCAGGACCTGTTCCATCCACGGGTGAATCATCATTTTCACCATTGTTGAATGGCCATTAATGGATATACAGATGTACAATGATGTACTCGTATGTATATATATATATATTTATATGAATTATATATGTATTAAAAAATGTTTGGACAACCCCACAAGACCAGAGTTGACTTCAGGTGCGAACCGCTGGTGGCAATAAGGCAGGATTTCTCAGATGCTTCCAGAGTCATTTCGAGCCCCAAAGTAATTGCTCCAAATGCAGGTATTATGTAGTGACTACAATGTAGTGAAGAGAAATGATGGTTGCCTAATTCTGATCGCATTTGACACAATTTGACATGAGTGAATGGTTTTCGATATTTGTCAAATGCAAAGTACGTACCTGAATCTATCTTGACTTGGGTGACCGCGGCAAGCACCCCATATTTTAGCTTGTGGGTCTCTATCTCCCAGCATATAGCAGAATCAGCTTTCGTTTCGGAGCAAAGCCACTTCAGGATCCCTTTTGGAGGTGGCGTTGTCTTGAACAGGGGAAAATTGCCAATCTTTGGAGGTTTCCAATCCATAGGGGTACCCCCAAATCATCCATTTTAATATAGGATTTTCCATTATAAACCATCTATTTTTGGGTACCCCCATTTTAGGAAACCCCCATTTGATGGATAATTCTACTTGGAAGGCGGTCGTTCAACGGGGAGGCCTCGATCCTCGCTTGGCGCCGAGTGGAAGAACCGTGTTCGATTCAAAAAACGCTTGGGCCAATTTCTGAAATGATACATCAGCACTCACATATCAGATATAACCATGATATATCAACATCAACTTGATATAATATATCAATGATATAGCAATGATATATATTATATATATGTATATATATATATAATTATACATATATATATATACATCAATGATGTATCCTCGAAGTCTCCGCTCCAAGGTAGCACGCTGACTCTCTATGTCAAGGCTCCGCGGCAGGGAGCAGCTTTGGAGTTGGAGATGCTTCCGCTGGACACCATCGCTTTCTTGAAGGCGCGATGATGGAACACCCTCTGGCAAACATACTGGAATAATGTGGGATGATATGTGAATGTTCCAAAGGGAAAACATGGGATGATATGGTATGATAGTGTGAGATGATACGGGATAATATGGAATGATATGGGATCATGTGCGACTAATATGGGATAATGTGGAAGAATATGGGATAACATGGAATCTATAACCGACAGTTAGGATTTCCCCCTGGTTTCATCAAACATCGCTTGCGATGGAACTGATTACCAGAGGGTAGAGGACAGCGTTGGTGATGTTTGCGCAGTGTCCGGCAGTTGGAATCAGTGAGCTTGAGTGCCAGTGGTATTTGATCATAAATATTGTTCGAAAATATTGCTTGATGAACATTGTTTGATACATATTGTTTGATGATGTTTGCTGAAAAATGTTGTTTGATCAGTGTTGTTTGACGATGAATAAACATAATCACTATGATGTGAAATATTTGATGGTTGTCGTGATTTTGGGCATAGATTTCTATGGAGAGCATGGTGACATGAAAGAGAAAGACAGAGATGGTCGTGGAACAGTGATCGAAACATCGTGTACACACATGACACTGGCTGCCTCATGAGTTGCAAACAGCAGCAACACAGACATCGGGTCCTGCACAGAGAAGTGACAGGTTTTCAGTTTATTCTTTGCTGTTGGTAGCGGTTGAGGGGTCCGGTGGTTGGTGGTTTGCTGTATCCACTTCAGCAAGCAGAAACAGTGTGCAGCCAGTGCACCGGGACTGAGATGGATCGAGCTGGACGAGATACACCACATTTTGGGATATGTTAGGTCGTATTCTCGCCTTGCCAATTTTGTTATTTTTTGTCAAATCATCCATAAATAGGCCATTTTCCATTGCTATGTGAAATCACTGGAGGGTAACCGTCCCATTTTCATGGCGGAGCTTGATCGGTACCGGATGATCTTCCCAATCTCCAGGCGCAGATTGAAGTTCACGAGGGCACACCCCCAGACAGCCAGCGACTGGTGTTTCGAGGGAGCACCATGCAGGACCTTTTGATTGCTGATATTATTTGCTGATTTTTAGCGGATGCCACGGCAATCCGATTATGACAACGGATCACAAGGGTCTGTCTGAAAGCGGAGGGTGTGCAAAAACACTTGCGAATGTAACCGGAAAATGATGGTCGACGATGGGATTGCACCAGGCTACAATGCTTATAGATAAACCCAGACTGGTAATGCCTCTTTCAACAATCTGGGAATCTTAGCGATATTGCATCATGGAGGACGACCGATCTTTGACGTCCTATGGGTCTGGCAGTCAGTTTGTCGTGAGAGCAACCGTGAGACGAACTGTCACCACTGGCTTGGACATTGGAGATCTGTGAGCTGATCTGGAAGGCTCCAACATGGAGACTCCGTCTTGCTGATCCCTACTCTTCGAGACAAGGCATATTTGCTACAGCATTTCAGAGATAGGTTTGTTATGGTTTGTCTTAGAATTATGCTAGCTCCAACATGCTATGGGTTCTCATAAACTTTCCGCGATTAAATTTCACTGAGTGACTTGGGAGAAATTCCACCAGACTCTTCCAGATGCTGACCGTCGAGGTGTCACAAAGACGCGCTGTCTTTGCTCCACGGGGGTTACTATCACTGCCGGGCAGCAAGGCACCGGGGGCCTGTCCAGTGGAGGTTGGCCAAACTTTTGGACGAATGACATGGACATATCCAGTTTCAGAGGTATCCCATGATAACCCTCCTCTGTACTACCAGGTTTTTTTCCTGGGGGTTCACTACCGTTATTAATATACACTATTTACTAAAAATCGGGCAGACAGTGCGTGACGGTCA
>BGPT01002929.1:23667-40832 GCA_003297045.1 Symbiodinium sp. clade C Y103
GGGGGTTGGTCTATCAGTCTGTGTATGTAAGGCATCAGGAAATCAATCATGAATGACTCTGATTAGAGGGTAAGTTTTGTAGAATTCCCAAGGTTAGTAAGAGATTTGATCTATTCTGTGGACCTCTGCAGTTGAGCATCTTGATCAAACCCAATATGTTGAAGCCCATTTGCCTGAAAAACTGCGAGATGTCAGCCGGGATGTCAGGGGCCAGGGATTTATTTTTTTCAGTATCAGATTGAGGGGGGAAGATATGGCATGTTACCAACGCAAGCATCCAGGAAATCAATTTTTTATTTGGATATGAGAGGGATAAATTTACTGGATGTTGGATGTTGGGCACCAGGAAATTAGCAAAGATTTTTCAAAATGGTGGTTGGAAGTCAGATTTCGGCTTCAGAGGTTAGGAGCNGTTGGATGTTGGGCACCAGGAAATTAGCAAAGATTTTTCAAAATGGTGGTTGGAAGTCAGATTTCGGCTTCAGAGGTTAGGAGCCAGGAATTTAAAGCTTTAACACTTACCTCAAAGGTTAGGGGTCATATTTTTAGCCCGGTTTTTGTCCAGGACTGTACCCCACGTTTGAGTACAGACGGGGATCATGATATAACCCCGGTAGATATCTAGTCTGTGCAATCTCTGTATATATAAATATAATATATATATATACACGTATGATTTATGACTATTTATGTATATGCTGTAAACAAATTATCAGAAAGGCTTGGGAACAAAAGGACTCTAAGGTTCAGCGCTCACAACAAGCCCCTCCTGTACACAGTATGACAGATATCCCCATATATCCACATATCCATTTAGATGTATCCATTTGGGTGATGCGTCAAGGCGTGGTCACCTTCTTCAAGAAGTCCATTCTTGCCTGTGCTGTTTAGTGATGTCAATGGCTCAGCAATTTGGACGGAAAAACACATCGGAAACAGCCCTGGCCACTTTGAAGTTGTACTTTGCGATTCCATAGGATTTCTACTTTACTGCAGCTGTTGCCTTAGGTCTCTCGCAACTTCCCGATCAGCATGGAGTTCTCCGCCGTCGCTGATTGCGAGGCGCGGACGGCCGGCCGTTCTCCCCACGGAGTTGTGACGAGCCGAGAGCCCAAGGCCTTTGCCGAAGCTGCACGGTATGCCCAAGCCTTGGCAGCTTTCCAACCCCAAGAAATTGGGGAAGACCCTCCATTCCACCAAACCCGTAAGCTCAGGGTGTATACTCACAATTTTTTCGGGAAACTCATCAGGTAGCTGCTGCGGCAATCATAAACATAGCAATTGAATGCAATTGAACAATCCCCCTAGAAATGGAGACAAATATATAATGGGATAATCATGGAAAATCCCCTATATATCAATGCTGCATTTCCATTGCACCTTTGATTGCCGGAGGGTAGCTGTTCCGGTGAACGGTTCTTCAGTTCGCACTGAGGCTCCGCCGTGGCTGGAAATTCTGCCTGAGTCTTGGGCATTGCAGTGATGTATGGCGTTTTTTTTTGCAAAACAAATGGCATCAAATATTTAGCTACATGTTTTTTTAGTGTTTGTTTTTTTAAAGTAAACTTTACTAGTCATGTTTTCAACAGGAGAAAACAACAAGCATCATCCTACAAGTCGAGGATCTTGAGGATGATCTTCAGACATGGAGCGGTCGGAAAAAAACAAGACGAGGGCAAAATCACACATATTAAGTTTATGATATTCTGGATCCAAAAATCCCAAAATAGGAGAAACAAACCAAGAAATATCCCAAATATCAATGGGTGAAACTCCAATATTCCCTATCCCAAGGCCTGGTGGTCCTGGAAGACCGCCCGCAGATGTCAGCACCCCAGGATGGTAAAATCAGTAACATCTCAAGGGTTCGGCCATCAAAGAAGTGGTGGTTAACCACCCAAAATGGGGATAGAATAGTCTGCAATAATGATTCAATAATGCCTCCGTTCGATTAAGATATCTACACAACATAGCGTGGTTCGTGTGCTCAGATTTCTCGATTTTTATTCCCTCTGGGAGGATTTGGGATGATGATCTAACATGACTAACATGACTGCCATCATTTTCGAAACCATCAAGCAGAACATGAGTTCTTGGTGCGATATCCTTGGAAGTCAAATGACCAGTTTCCCCTACCATCGCAGCGAGAGAACCTCGACCATCAGTAGGAAATAATCCCCAGGTTCATTGCATGGGTTCCTACTTTTTGATTTGGGATTCATTGCATTTTATGGATATATTTAATATACCTGCCGGCCTGCCGGTCCAGCCCACTTAATGAACAAATTGGGTAAGTAAGAGCTTATTCCAAGTGGTTTGTTCGAGATTAATTACAATCCAACAAGGCAGCCCTGCAGAATCGGTGCTCCTCATCTCTCGCCCCAAGGTGAAATGCCGGTTGGATCCAGACCATGGTGCAGTTTGTCTTGAGGCGGGACATGGGAATTTCCAACATTCTCAGATGGGTATGTGTCAAAACCTATGGGACCAGAAGAATCAGAATCCATAAATCCCAGCTATTTTTGGGGATTGCCATCCATAAATCTCAGCTATTATGTAGAAAACCAATAGGGGTTGGGGTTTTGACCCCAGAACCATATCTTGATTGGCTGATCTTTCAGGCAACCAGCGGCCGTGGCGGCTTTGTGCCCAATTCAACGTATCAGGCACGGCACAGGACCTGGACCTGTTTGCTTGTTGCAATTCATTTCCAGGCCATGTAGGAAATCTGGTGAAAAATTGAAGAATGTATTTAAACTTTAGAACTTTTTAGAGCCTCAAAAAATATGTGCTGGTCATTTTGGTTTTTCAACCATCCATTCAAACAAGTATGTTTGGATAACCCTGATGATTGGATTTTTGACCCATCTCGGAATGTCTTCTGAAGCAAGACATGCAAGGCGGTGGCCCACTTCGGGGGTCGCGGGGGGCAAGTCCAGGCCGGTGAGTGATGACACCAGCTACTATGGGCGAAATGTATCGAAATGTCGTAGAATGATGTGCAACATTATTCATGCACAAAAAGTAGACTATAATCCATCTATGTATGAATACATGCGCGATATATGAATTATGATAATATATCGACCGTATTATGATGATGATATATCATATATCAATATAATATATATCAGATGAACCATGTGTTCTAAATCCTGCAAGCTAAGCTGCGACCTGCTTTGGCACTTTGACCGCTACATGTGTGGAGGGTAAGACATCGAAACACATCTTGGTGTAGCCAGCGCACAGTGACATTTTTGCAAATGAGAGTGAAGTATATAAGTAGAACAGTGTTACTGCGTAGATTCACCTACAGCCCAGCAGAACTCGCTCACAGGACGTGATATAAACATGTTTGGAAACCACTTGAATCTCCGGAGAACAGACGGTCGTGCGCAGAATGCCAGGTATGCTTGGTGACCGGGTCAGCAGTGTCTGTTTGCTGAGTCTTCGCTTGCGCCAGTGGAGACTCATAGGATCCTGTGTCCTACAAACGCACGTTTCACCCTGCGGATGTTTGTGGAAACTTAGTACCCAAGCCCATCATTGCGTACACAAATGGCACATTACCTTTCCTTTGCTGGTGTTTTAGAGACATGCATCTGCAAATGCAGATTGCTTTTGCCGAAGGGATTTGTCTTTGGGCTTTGTGACGGACCTGGAAACCTGGGTTGGCAACGAATTGCAGCGCTTGGCAAAGACCGGCTCAGTTCGCCGAGTGGCATGAACAGGAAGGCGCACTGGTTGAAGCTGTTGGGTTTTCAATGAAAATAGATAAAATAGGGAACCAAGTGGCCACTGGTGGATCATTCGTCACTTTCCCCAATAGCCATAAGGCCAACTTGTTTTGGGGGAAAACTTGGAAAACCCCAAAATTCCCAAAATGGTATCATGACTTTGCCCAGGATGAAATCCTGGCCATTTCTCCAGGTCTTCAGCGGTGTTGATGCCATGATCGTCCCGGGATCTGGTTTGGTCTGAAGCTTGTGCCATTGATGTTCCACTTGTTTCATGACCGTCATTTAAGAGTTGCCAAAACCCAAGAGTCCCTAGCTTCATGTAGGTTCTACTTACAGTATTTAGTCTGGATATGAATTACATTGGATTAGCATGATTTTTGTCATTGTATTTATCATTCTGATTTGATAGTATTTCAATGTATTTGATGTGGATGATCGCCCGCCCATGCGTGCAGTGGACCCAGTTCCACACCGCTAGCAGCGAGGTGAAGAAACAGGCGGAAGCAGAGGGGCTGGACAAGATCTTCATTGAGGCCTATCGGTAGACACTGAGATTTAGTAGATGGTTTGTTCCCCATAGTTCACCAACAAATGGGATGTGCCCTATGTATAAACCGTATAAATATATTATAATATATTATACATGATATGATAGTATGTAAACTGACTATGCATGATATGCATGATATGTACGTAATTGTACGTGTATATATATATATTTGTTTACTTATTTATTTATTTATGTATGTATGTATGTATGTATGTATGTATGTATGTATGTATGTGTTTATTTTGTATTGTGACAGCATATAATTACAAGACGCGGACCCGTAAAGACATAGTGACATCTTTGTGGATTCTCAACCACATCCCCATTCCAATCCCTGCACCTCCCAGTCCTCAGGCTGGCTTCGACTGGCGCGAGCCCGGTTGCTCCATGTGCTTGGGCATGAACCCAGATCGCTTGAAGCCACAGGAGATGAGAATGGCATGATTTTTTTGGGGAAGTTCAGATCAAAATGGGGGTTTCCTAAAATGGGGGTACCCAAAAATGGATGGTTTATAATGGAAAATCCTATATTAAAATGGATGATTTGGGGGTACCCCTATTTTAGGAAACCTCCAAATAACGATGGAGGTACACCTCATTTTCAGACACCGCCGACGGATTTCACTTCCGAAGGAGCGTTGTGCCGCCACGTCGAACCGCAATTTCGAGGGAAGACAGGTGGGGGAAAGGTGTTCAAAGGAGAAGTTTCCATACCTTTCAGCCAGCCATATGGGTGTGTCTTAAAATTCGGTATAATTACCCGCAATCTATGGCCATTTAGCAGGAAAACGAATGAACATGATGATAAACCAGAGGAATTGGGTCTTCTTTCCATATTTCTTCACACACACACACACACCCATATTGAAGCATATTGATTTCAACATTCCAATCTTTAAGCCAGGGCCCACAAGGCCGCACCCACTTGATGAGCCGATTCCTCAGAAAGTCAGAAAGTGCGCTTTTTTAGCAGAAATCTTTTGCCATGGAAACTTTAAGTTGAGTCTGAAGTTGCTTGGATTATTCTCCTGACTTGACATTGAACATGCGGATGAACGAACAGAATACAAATGGTTTTCCACATTCTCAGACATTTTCAGACCCACCCAAATACCTTCCGCAGCAAGCTGTCGTGGCCGCCCAAGCCGAGAGGTCCTGCGATGGCGGCAGCTGCGGCCATTGCTGGCAAGCTCAAGGATGTCCGAGATCTGCTTCCGGAAATGCAGGCGCGATCTGGACAGCGCTTCGGACAGGACCCTGGGTTGGCCCGTTGGAAAACAGGTCAAGGGCACCGTCCGTGGAACCCCTCCCAGATTTGATGCTTTATCATCATTTTCCCCAGGTAACCATCGTTGACATGGCCCTAGATTTTGGATAATATATATATATATATAATTATATATGGCCAAATCCATAGTATATATGGCCATAGTATATATTATATATGTATATATATATACACACCATTTTCAGACACACCCAGATGACCTTTGGATGGTCAATCCTCCATTGTGTCACCAGGCGTCGAAGCTCACTGAGCCCAGCAAGACAATGGACTTCTACTCCGAAGCCATTGAGTGGAAGGCTCCAAAGGTGCGGCCCATGGAGCTTGACAGAACCTCTGGAGCCTTTGATTTTTCTTTTTCCAGCGCAGCGTTGTCAAAAGCTGAAACCTGACACTGAACTCTTGGACATATGGAGGTTGCCTAAAATAGGGGTAGCCCCAAATCATCCATTTTAATATAGGATTTTCCATTATAAACCATCCATTTTTGGGTACCCCCATTTTAGGAAACCCCCATATCAGAAAATGTCACTCGATGAAGTGTTGCTGAGATTTCACCTGAAGGTTTTGCCTTTCCGTTTCTTCTTCCGTGCAGGAGACTGAAGAAATGCCTTCCGCCGGGCAAAGTTGGGGGTCTCAGCTGCACAGCTGGCGCTGCCAGATCTGCCATGGCCGTGGGGCCGGGCCCGTGGGGTCTGAGGTTCAGCTCCTTCAAGCGCTGGAATGCCCAAGTTCACAAGGCGATGGCCTCACAATGGCTGAGGATGATTGACTGGATATGGACCATGGTATTTCTTGTTTCATTTGTGCATGTGGTTTACTTGTGTATTAGTATTCAAGGGAGACAACTTTTTGTACGTATACAAGTTGGATAGAGTTGAATCAAATTCGACTATACAATCCGAATCCACCCAGATATTGTTTGACGTTGTTTGCTTTCCTCTAGTTATCTGGCAGCTCCTGCCAGTTTGGACGAAGTCATTGCCTGCCCACTGCGGAAGGCCAATGCCACGTGCTTAGCATTGTCATGCCACATGTATCCACGTGTCATGCAGTAACCAAATTGCTACGGGACCATTTCTGGCCCTGAGGTAGACACTGATTGCATCATTCCGAAGCAGTTCCTGACACTCGCCTCAGAATTCTCTGCCACGATCACAAAGGGGCGTTGAGAATCTTTGAATTCACAGAGAGACAAAGAGAAGCAACTTTGATCACAAGAGTCACAAGACTTCTCCAAATCACAGAGAGTTGGCTTCTGTCGCCTTGCGCTCAACATGCTCAGGAAGACGATCCAAAGAACTGGGCTGGCACCTCAGAGGCCAGGAGCTGCTACTTGGAAGATTCTTTGTGATTTTTCTCCCCACCAATTTGGATGAGAACTTGGATGGTCGTTTTGGGATAGCCTACAATTTTGTTGATCATTGGAATTTTGAGAGGTCGGAAACACATGAAAACTATCGGAATGGATGATGTTTCCCTTCTTTTGAAGTGTTTTTTCCTTGCCATGGATTCCAAGGTTGGGAAAGGCAGCCTTCTTCGAGTTGCGCTATGAGGATGATGGAGTCACCGAGCGCAAGGAGTTTGTCTTGAACCAGGCTGGGAGATATGGGAGCTGTGATTTTCGACTCCTGTCATACATGGGTTTGTCTGAAAATAGGGGATTCCCCAGGAAAAATGATGATCATCCATGATAATCCATTGGAATTATGGGGGTACCCTATTTTCAGACCATCCCAGATCCTTCAGAGAGATTTCATGATGTGGATACGTTGATATCATTGGTCGGCCGAAGGAGCCTTATAGAACAGCATCAGTGCTGATCGCGGGAGACAATTTTGGTGCGGATGCTCAGCCACTGCGGCCAGTGCAGCCAGTGCAGCCAACAAGACATGCGGCTGCCAGATGTGCATTGCAATGAGGATGCGGATCATCCCGGGAACATGCGTCTCCACCTGAGCAATGCCCAAAGTCCCGGGCAATGACACGGGTCTACTGTTGCAACTGGTTGACTGTTGGAGGTTATGGACAAATGATGGATAGATTCTGGATAATTAGATAAGGGACAAATTATAGACAAGCATGACAATCAGGGATAATTCTGGATAGTTATGGATAGTTAATTATGAATAGTTATGTATAAGTGTGGACAACATATTCGCTAGCTGGTTCAATAAGCATTATGGCACCGCACTAAGGCCTTGGGCCCTGAATGACCAGGGCATCCGGTGCATCATTGCCCCTAGCTTTGCGGACATCTTCTTCAACAAGTGCGCCTGGCTGCGCTGCGATCCGTTGCGAAGAGTGCCGAATTTAATTTGGCAGGATCAGTTTTGTCTTTGAGGGGAAGGGTGCAAGCGCTAAGCATCTTATTGACCCTCAAGACTCAACGGATGACATGATCTTATTTATGGCTATGGCTATGTAGATAATGCGTGACAATGCACATTTGATTAGTGGTTGAAATTGCTGGAGCATTGACAGTTCAGTGACAGACACCACAAAACATGTTGCTTTGGTGCTTTGGTAATGTAATGAGAGACATGGGTCCGCAACTTTTATCATTCTTTGTGCCAGTTGCTTCAAGAATGGCATGCTGCCGATTGCCGTCACCAAGGAGCTCTGAGTGATGTGTCGTTGATCAAATATGCCGAAGTTCATGTCACTGTGACTCAGGATGTGGTTGATGAGCTTTGGATACATGCCGAGGAGCTTTTCAAATGCAGCCTGTATTTTGCACAGAAGATTTGCGTCGGCAGATCTTGTCTTTGCCGGTTACCAGTTTCTGAACCAGAGGCGAAGAAGCGGATTACCGTAGATTTGGCCCGACAAGAGATTAGAAGAGAAGGCTGCGAGGCGGGCACTGAAAGGGACAAGTTGAGAATCCGAAATCGGAAGAGTCTCAGTGGCGCCATGAAATTGGACAAGATTGGAAAAGTGGATTATAGACAAGTATAGTGGATGTGGATTGATTGGATAGATGCGATTCAAGTATGTTCAAGCTGTGTCTGGCAAGATATGGCAGATATGGCAAGACTTGACTAGGCCATTCCTTTTGAAGTCGATGCATTCCGCAAGTGCCTACCCCAGAATCTCTGGCTTCGAAACGCAGCGGATCCAAACTCAAAAATCTTCACGGCTCAAGGCACTGTCTTTTGAACGGCTTGGATGACATCGGCTGCGGCCTGAGAAGGGTTGAACGCTTCCAAAATGACCAAAGAGTAGTGGCCAAATGGCCAAAGGAAAACATCGCCATGATGTGATGATTATGGCAGGGACCTGGTTGTGGTTTACTTCAGACTTAAGGCCTGAGTTTTGCCATAGGTTCACATGACTATGGTTTATAGTGATTATATGGATGTTCATGGGAGGTTCGATGAGGGTCACATGGAGAATTGTGATGGATTTAGATGATTTAGTGTGAGTATGTGTGAGTATGTCAATATGAGCACTGTGGAATGCTTAAAGATCGATCCTGACCAGTGAACCTGCGCACCAGCGACGCCACTGCTCACCTCATCGGATCCCAGATGTACCGAGGACTGACTCTGCAGAAGGCAGATCACATTGACAGCTTCGAGGCCCGAAGAAGCTCCACATTTCCCTGGTTGGACTGGGCCTTGGATGGCCTTGGTCAACAGCACAGCACCACAGCTGGCCACAGCATACCACGCGGCCGCATCGATGCATGCCCTGTGGGCCCTGTCCCTCGATAGTGCCAAGGATGGTCCACGCTACAGCAGATTGAAGGCAGAAGTTCGCATTAGTACTGCGAAGGCGTGGCGAAATGTCACATCAGGGACCTTAAACTGTATACGGGAGAAGAATTGGGTACAGCACTCCAAATTTGGATGGTACTAGTACTGACCCAAAAAATGACTAGAATCTGTAGCTGGACCTTTAATCCCTGCCCGTAACGACAAGATATTCCCACATGATTCCCAAAAATCTCCATCCTGTCACATCCTGTGCAGTCCTCCAACTTCTACACACGAGTGGCGAAGGGCTTCCTGGTTCCTGTCTCAGCTGAGTAGACCAGGTGGCGCAGTGTCACAGCAGCTTTAGGCAAATTGTATAATGTAAGAAAGAACATGAAAGAAGTAATGGGATTATCGCTGCACTTTTCCCTTTCATCTTGGACATCCTTGGACCATTCCAAGCAGTTTCGGATTTGCGTTGCCTTGAAATGGCGAACCAAGGGCGGCCTGCCGGCATCTGACGATCGTCCTGAACGCCCTCCAGCGGCTCAGGTGTAGTGCCAGATTTTTGAGACTTCCCCGGTGCTATGGACATTCCTGTTAGAATGACATAGAATGACATAGAATGACATGGATATCTAGGGAATTCTAGGGATGATTTACCCCATGTGTTTCTACTGTATTGAACAAGTAGCTAGGTTCCCTTGCCAGAGTTTTCCTCCCTGACAGCTCATCCTGTCCGCCACTGGGAATGCCATCGAGCGCGCGGTTCGAGTGGCGCAAGATCTCAAGGACGGATCGAAAAATCTGGGATACCATGGTCCACGTGGCTGTGTCTGAAAATGTTTTCTGTATACCCCGCAGAATGGCAATTTCAAAGGGGAAACTGTTCGACTTAGGAGGAAGGTGAAGCTGAGATCATCAGGATCCGCACGCAAACAGCTGGACTCCCAGGGTGGACGATGGCAGGATGACCCTGTGGTTCTGGGATGTTCTGGGGTTTCCTTCATTCCTTGTGGTTTTTCAACTTGAAAACAAGACAATTATCAAGGAACCCCCTGGTCAGGACATGCGCAAAAATCGGAACCAAATCACCTGAAACATAAGCGTGCGAATGTTCGTGCAACGCCGACATTTTCATGCTCAGCAAGGCAAACACCTGGTAGGGCTGAAACTTATTGATTCCCAGAATGGATTGAATGGCAAAAGTGACCAACCAAATGTGGATCCATTGGTGACTTTTCTACTTTTTTGAGTAGGGTTTGCCCAAAATGGACATCACCCAAACTGGCCACCTTGGTGGGGAAAAGGATGATCAATCATCATTTTTTCTTCCATACTTTTCAAGCATGGACGATGATGTCCATTCTACCAAACAAATCTCATCATGTCCGCACAATTTAGAGGTTTTCACGTGATAATTCATCTACATAGGTACATATAATTAAGTATAATTATACATATAGGTACCACATGTTCATACTAAATTACCATGAATTACCATAAATTCCTCATAGCATGTGGCGCCGGAGAAGCCAGGTGTCTGGATCCAACCAGGGAGGACAGGTGCCTCAGCTGCTGATCACCATGAAGGGCAAAGCGTAAGGGAACCCAGCAGAAAGTCCAGCAGGGCCTGTCCTCCTCTGCTGAGTCCCCAAAAGGTGCAGTGATTTTGGGCTCTGGGTGGAGAACTTCCACCAAAATTGGGATAGACGAACCAAAATTGAGTTGGGATAGAGTAGAGTTGTTTGTTTCTTGATGGGATTCCAACCGAGCCAATATGATGATAAATCTGTGTTTGAGAAATACCCCAGATTTTGTGCCATGTAAAAACTTTGATGATAATGCTGATGAATCAGTGGATTTCTGGGTCGCCTATTTTCCGACAAAATCTACCAGGGTACTCTACCAGGATTTTGACCCATGCCCACATTTGTTGGACATTTTGGAGGAATTTGAAGGTGGTTTCATCATGATTTCTATGATGATTTTGCACGGATTTATATTGGTGATCTATGTGGATAAATGTGGATTTACGATGGGCTTGACAACGCACAGTGATTTGCATGGAATTATGATGGTGTATGATGATTGATGATGATTGATGACAATTCATGGGCATTGATGGGCATTGATGGGCATTGATGGGCTAGCTATTTGCGAAGCGTGTGATAGATGAACTTCTGGCCTCTCAGGAAGGCCCATGCTGTGGTGGTCGCTGGAAAAGCAGATCCCAAAGACACAGGCCGAACTGTGTGGGAATTTTGTCACATGGGCTGAATGGAGCATATATACTATACGCTACGTACATAATATGTACAAGGTAGATTTATAGCTTTTTCTATCTATATCTATGTATATATGTATATATGTAATTTCATATATTATATACACATACATACTTACGTACGTACATAACAGCAACATATAGATGTATAATACATATTACATATTATATAGATATGATACACACACACACACACTTCTCTATAGCTATATAAATACAGGATTACACCTATATATATATATATATGTACATACTTAAGGCACCAAAGCTTCAGCTTCGACTCATTTCCACCTGCAAGGCTCCAACGGAAAGAACGGAACTGATTGGTAGAGGAGCTGATTCGACATGGGCTGGGTGCAGCATCTGAAGACGTCACATGAAGTTGATAACAGGATGGACGTAGATTTGCTTCGCCCTTTGCCCATCTACTCTTGAGATCTGAGATGCAAAGAGTGCAGCTTTGGAAAAACATGCATTTGCAAGTTCTGACAAACTTGCTGCCACATCTCTTTGCATATTTTTCACAAAGTGAAGAAGAGAAATATGCCCGAAATGATTTGAATTATTTTGATTTTCTACATGCCCTTGTCCGGGGCAACAGGGTTTCCTGGGCCAGCACACTGAGCGACTCAACAAAATCAGGAGCATCATTGAGCATCATGATGGCTTCATCTTTTTGATGTGGATAATGTATGAAAATGTGGGAGCTGGCGTGTGGAAACCTCTCCACGCTCAGATGAACCTTTCGTTCGTCGAGCTGTCCGGAAAAAAAACATGAACGCGCGCAACGAGGGTTGCCTGGGACTTTTTTTTGAGCGCAACTCAGGCGTCGAGGGTTGGGTTACATCTTCAATTCTCTTGTAAAGCAACCAAACCATTCACAAACACACACATTAAATCATATGCAATCATGTGAAATCGCATTAAAACATATCAAATCATATTAAATCATTAAAATCATTAAATATGATTGCGTGACACAAGCCGTCCTACTAGAGTTATTTTCCCTATCCCAATTTGAGTGGTCAAGATTCATGTTGCACTTCATTTGTCCTGTGCGCAGCCAAACCTGACAGTTCTCAACTTGTGGCTCCAGTGAATTTACCACAAGTGTAGCATGACAAGAACAATGGAGTCATCCTACGGGTTCTTCTTTGACCTTTTTAGATCCTCCAGTGACTCTTAGTCTCTTCGTGTTTCCAACTCACACGTGGCGGATTGCAGCAATATCAATGAGAATTACACGAGAATTCAGCGTTGGGATCAATGGATTTTTTCAGGATATCCTCTTGGGACTTGCTCCTGGAACCGGCCGGGCCTTCCGCATTTTGGGTTGCCTGGGTGGCTCCAGCCGCCGTTGAGTTTCCGCCAGAATGGACCGGGATGAGATCCATCATAAGATGAGCAAGAAGGTGAGATCCCATGGGATCATTCCCATTGGAAGGAGAAATTCAGAGGTAGATCCCATGGAAAAAAAAAATGGGATACCCTCTGGTATTGCCTAACATAACTATGGGAAATCACCATTTTTTATGGGAAAATCCACGAACCAAATGACCATTTTCAATAGCTACAATTACCAGAGGGTATATTCATGATATAAACCAAGATCTGATGATTGGGCTGTTGAGCAGTCGCCAGTTGACTCATGGTTGGTGGTGATATGTTTTTTGTCACATGGTCAACTACCGTCCTGAATGAACTGAGCCACTTTCTGAGGGGAGCCTGGCAGGTTGCTCAACTTACCAAAGTGATCTTTCATTTGAACACCAGAAACGATGAGGCAGGCAGCAAATTGTCATTCAGGGGCTGCAGCATTGGAATGAATGGAATAGATGCGCACTGAAAGCCAACCATGCGGCTTGCTGCATTGTGCATTGGGAGGCTGAACACCACTTGGCAGCTGTTTGTCAGGCCCAAGAATTCAGTTGTCACACCTTTGGAATTTTCAAGAATGGATGTGAGACATGTGTGCCACACAGGTACCAAGAGTTTTTGGTTCTACCGAGCTGCCTTCACACTTGAGGCCTACGAAAGCGAGGTGGATCAGATTCTCAAGGATGCAAATGCAAAGGTTCGCAGATTGGCTGAGGCACAAACCGCGACTTTTCATCCAGACGAATCTGGCTGGTGCTTCCTCCAGCCTTTTAGTAGATTTTAATATGTTTAGATAGTGTTTGGGTCAGCATCATGCTTGACATTTTGGATTTATCGTCCACGGTGCTGTAGTTCATGTCATGCGAGGCTGTGGAGCCTGAGGCCTAGAGTGTCACGTGGAACGGGTTGAAGGTCAGGTAGCGCCGACATATGGATGCGACCTGATACGACTCAGGTCCGGGCATGGTAGCAAGGCCGGAAAGCAGCTCGAAGC
The DNA here is from genome assembly GCA_003297045.1 of Symbiodinium sp. clade C Y103. Classification (NCBI taxonomy): domain Eukaryota; class Dinophyceae; order Suessiales; family Symbiodiniaceae; genus Cladocopium; species Cladocopium sp. clade C. The sequence continues at coordinate 37,599 of BGPT01002929.1, forward strand.
TTTCAAGAGCAACTATGAAGACGAGAAGCGTCAGAGTCTTATTCGGAGCTGGACAAAGCTAAAGAAGAGAATCAAAGAAGAGAACCAAAGATGGAGCTACAGTTTGTCATGTTCGTGCCTTTTATAAATTCAGAGATGCTGTAAGCTAGAAACATCTGTGGAAACAAAGAAACACATTGGCATCAACACCCACCGCCGCCACGGTCCAGCTCAGTCCTTGGCCATTTTCGGATGAGCCAATCGCTTTTTTTGATTTATTGTCATAATATGTAGTAATCTAATATACTAATAATATCTAATAATATGTAATCTAGTTACTTATTTTCTCAAGTTCATGCCTGTCTGTCGCATGTCGTGCATGGTCTTGCCCTTCAGGTGAGGCTTTGCGGGAGATTCAAAATGTGAAATCCGCTGCCACGGTGGGACTCCCAGTTCTCAGTGGATCCTTTCTGGATTTTGAAGACTTTGACACCTGAGGCACGTGAGAACAAAAACACTGCGATGTGGAAAGAGCGCCTCAGCAACATGAATGCAGAGGCCATGCTCGGATTCGCCGTTTGCCCCACAGCATGAACGTTTTCCATCCACCTGGAAGGTGCAAGCCTTGAAACAGCAGTGTCACGTTCAAGCTTCTCAATTCAAAGCTGCTTTGGAGCGGCTGCAGGCAGGGAAAAGTCGCCGGCAGCGGCTTAAAAATCATTGACTTTTCTAAATTGTATGGCTTGATTCGGCTTGATCATATTTGATACCTTTATATCATCCACTCCAAAATTTGATCAAGAAAAATAGGGTTTGATAGTTTGATACATAACTTGGAATCCGAAGTTGTAAAGCTACCCTCCGACCCTCCGACAATTTAAAGTAGCTATGGAAAGCAGTCTATTTCAATTCATGTTTCACCTATATTTACCTATTAGAATGGTGATTTTCAACAATAATATGACGGATGACGAGTGAAATATATCATTGATACCAAAATTTCCCACAATTTTCTCTATCTATTGATGGTTTATCTGTGTGGTGGTTTCCTAAGTCATGGCGGTACGCCCAAATCATCCAAGTCATGGGTACCCCCATTTTAATAAACCCCTATATTGACACTGACCATCCTCAGCTATCAGGATGGCCAAGGCTTGGAGATGGAGGAGCTTGAGGCAGCTCATGCTGCTGAGCTGCAGCGCTTACGTGCTGAGCACCAGGTGCCCCAGTTTTGTTTTTTTTTTTTCCGGGATGGGTCAAAAACATATGGGATTGTGTATTTTTTGTAATATTTCTTGGGTGGATGGGGAATGTTTTGGATAAAGATCCATTCTTACCCGCTAATTTGCAACCTGTTCTAATGAAGGGTTTGACCTAGATGCATATGGATTCCTTTGACATTTGTATCACTTTTGACATCAGTTTGACATCATTTGAGAGCTGCATGCAGGCCCAGCTGACCAGACTGAATGAAGATCATCAGGCAGTGGAGGCATGTTGACGTCCGTTGATTGGATAGCAATCATGCGAATCTGCCACTGGGCCACATCACGAAGTCCAAAAGCACAGGCCACTTTAAAGGACGAGATTGAAGAGCAGCAGGCGAGGTTCGAGAACATCCAGATGTCGCAACCAACATAGGATTTCTTGCATCAACAGTTGCGTTGGTTCATGGCAGAACTTCTCAGAAGGCAATCTCGAACTTTTCCTTGAGGCTTCCCATGACAGAGAACTTCAGCAAGAGAAAATGGTTTGTGAGGACACAGTGCACAGAACAGGGACTTGCACTTCATGCCTCTGATTCTGAAGTTCACTAGTTTGTGTGAGTTCTACAGGTGAATCCAATACATTGAGGTTTAAAGAAATACACCATGTTTTTTTGACCGCAAAACACACACCCACATAGCGTCCCACTCTCTTTTTTTGGTATTCCCCATGGTATTTCTCGGGAGATACCCTGTTTTTGAGTCAACTCATCAGCAAGACAGGAGCTTCAAGAACAACTTGCACGTGCACGGAAGTCCCTGGAGGCGAGAGTGCGCATATCAACAAAGCCGTTGAATGGATGTGTGTAAATATGTACGCAGATCATCATGAGTATAGTAATATAATATAATATACAATTATATGAGATATGGTTTATGAACTATACAATTCACACTATGTCAAAACACATCTGGCAAGAGCATTTGAACTGCGGACGAATACCCATATGCATTTAGGGTGTGGTGAAGTGACTGGATCAGAGAACCTGCACGGAGCGGCAACAGACATTACATGTATTTGGGAGAGTCATCCGGTGTTTGAGGACGGGGCTTTCGACTTTGTTGGAATTTGATGGGCTAAGCGTGTTAAGGTTTGCTTGTTCACCATGAGATTCTGTATGTTTCTTTAATCATTGGATATCCAACCCGTGGATTTGTAGAAGCTGTGGTGCGTTTTTTTGTTTGGTCGGCAATAGAAAGTCCACTCTGGGTCCAGCTCCAGTTCTAACTCGGGTTCCTGGGCAGGATAGCTTAGCCTCCGGCGGTGAAGCACTTCAGGCTTGAAAGCGAAGCAGCAGACGTGATCGGAAAATGCGGTGTTTTGATCTTGTGCATTGATGCTTTGGGATTTCTTGGAGTGATTTAAGTCAACCTACCTCAGAATTTGCTCCAGGCAGCGTTTGCAGAACGAGATCATTTGGAGGGTGAATTGAAGAAGTTACAAGATGAGACAGTCACCAGCTGAGTTCCGGGTACAGCAGCATCAGATCGTGGCGACGTGGCATGCGACGTGGCGACGTGGCGAGACCTCAGGTGACCTTGCGGCGCCAAATCGCTGAAAGGGATGAGGCCTTGAAGCTCCAAGAGAAGGATCGGGATCAGAACATGCTTAGTCACGAAAGCTAGCGGTAGCTAGCTGGAGTTTCTTCTTGCTTTAGCAAGGGATGGGGCGGACCAAATGCCAAACGCGTGATTTTTCCCCCAAACCCCCCCCCCCCNGGGACACCAAAAGGGACACCAAAAGGGACACTAAAAGGGGCACCAAAAGAGGCACCAAAAGGGGCACCAAAAGGGACACCAAAACGGACACCAAAAGGGGCACTAAAACGGGCACCAAAAGGGGCACCAAAAGGGACACCAAAAGGGGCNGGCACCAAAAGGGGCACCAAAAGGGACACCAAAACGGACACCAAAAGGGGCACTAAAACGGGCACCAAAAGGGGCACCAAAAGGGACACCAAAAGGGGCACCAAAAGGGACACCAAAAGGG